>APFE030417703.1:3774-45882 GCA_000404065.3 Pinus taeda
TAACCCTAGAAGATGAAACGCCAAACTGTGGGCCCTGTTTGGGTAAATTGGTACATCAACTTCCTAGGGTCGTAACTTTGGCATACGATCTCTGTTTGACGCGTACAATAGCTCGTTAGAAAGATCTATCCGAGCACTACCACTTTGGGAAGAGAAACATCGGCCCATGGACCCATGTTGCCCTAGATTTCCCAAAAAACATCGTTTAGGGCCTCAAAACGGCTCCAGAAGTTCAAGACCTGAAAAACTGCTAAAAATATGAAACTGTGCTACAATTTAGGAAACTGAAAAGATTGAAAGAGACAGTTGTGGGGGTCCAAATGGGATAGGTGGGTGGCCACCAACATCCACCTGGATCATTCCTCCGCCCTTAGGAAGAAATGGTCCCCATTACGTTGAGTTCCTCCCTGAGATGAGGAAGCTTCTGTTGAGCTGGGTCTTTGGTGAGCTGTTCTGCAATCTCTGATGTGTCCAGAAATGGTGGGAAGCATGGTCGACGACAATCCGCATTGAACACTCGATCCAAGAAAAGGAATGGAGGAATGTTGTGCTTCAAAGCATTGTTTCCCATAGCCTTGGTACTGGTGTAACGACCATGTCAAAGTGGTATGAGTTTCTGGTGGGTTCTAGTACGGCGTTCTCTCTGCAAATGTAACCAAACTTTGTCACCCACTTGAAACTTGTGTGGTACCCCTGTGGGTGAGGAGAAGTTGTTCCTGTGTTTTTTCATGACCATATCCCTTTGTTGTTGCTGCTGCATAGAGGAACCCTTTGCGAGGGTCATGGATGTACCAACGATATTCCCCTTACTTTGGGAGCGAACCAGATGGAAAATGAATTTTCTAGTCTGGGAGATGAGCTTGCTACCTTTCTTGGGGGTGATCAAAGAGGTGGCGGTAGGTGGGGCTACCTCCGGTATCCTGTATAATGAATTATCCAAAGAAATAACGACAGCGCGAGGCCTTGACTCATACACAGCATGTCGCCTCCACAAGTGTGGCTGGCCTAATAGTACATCGCAAACATCCAGAGGTGTAACATCACACAATACCTCGTCTGTGAAGGGCTTGATGCTGTAGGGAAGGTGGCACTGCTGGTGAACTTTTAGATCTCGTCCTTCATGAAGCCACCCGATACTGTACGGTTGCAGGTTTGGCGTAGTCGGTAGACCCAACCACTTCACGACCTCTGCTGAAGTAAGGTTCGTTTGGCTCCCACTGTCAACAATTAATTGTAGCGGTGAACCCTTCACCCACATTTTTGAGTGGAAAAGGTACTCCCCTTCCTCTGGATTTTCAAGCTCATTTTTCTGGATTTTGGCAGTGGCAACAGTGGCATTGGGATCTGCATCAATGATCTGCTTCCCTTTTCCATTCCCCTTGTCGGGTTCTAGCTCAGGGTCGGAACATGCATCTGATTCGGAAGCCTTCAACTTGACCACCAGCGACTGCCTGGTTCGACACTCACTTATGTTATGCGTGGGACTCTTGTGGAACTCACACCACTTTCCTATGTCCTTCTTCGGCTTCGTGGTGTTGTTATTTTCTTGCAACTTCGACGGGTCATCTTAGGTCACCCCTCCTTGGATTTGTCCTTTGGGCTTCGGATTTGCAAATCCAAAGTCTCGCTTCTTCTGTTTGAACTTTTGCTCGATTTTGACAGTGTATCGGTATGTTGTGTCGAGTGAGGAGATGTTCAAGAACTCCATCTCTTCCTGGATGTATCTGTGTAGGTAGCCATGGTATTTGAGTAACAGATGCAGCTTAGAATCTTTGATACCCAATTGTGTACGAAGGGTATGAAAAATGTTTGTGAACTCTAACACATCCTCGTCTCGTCCCTGTCGCAGTGTGGTCCATTTGATGTATTTGTCCTCATAGCTTTTGACAGGGTAGTACTGCTCCTTGATGGCATCCTGGATGTCATTCCAAGTGTGTGCAGCTGAAAATAGTGAGGCTATACTTTCATCCTTCTGCTGGTAGTAGGTTTCCCACCAGTCCTTGACGTGGGGGGCTGCTTTGAGAAGAGCGAAAACAATATTTTCTCGACTCGAAAATTCATGAACAGAAAAATATCCTTCTAGCGGATTTAACCATTTATCTACGGTATCTGCATCTATTTGACCCTCGAAGATGGGGATTTCGAAATTAAATTGTACCTTAAAGGGTGTGGCATTTCCAAAATAGTTGTTGGAAGCCGATGCGTCGCCTCTGGGTAGCCGTTGAAGGATCTGCGCAAAATTGTCCATCATCGAGTTCCTTTGGCACTCGAGGGCTTCTTCGAGCAAGATTTTGATAGGATCTCCTACCCCCTTGTCTTTCTTCTCATTCGCCATGGGAGGCCGTTGGGATTTGTGAGGTTGGTCTTGCAAAGGTTCGACCAGTTCAAGCCCTAACTCCTTATATCCCGACCTCGTTGGGGACATGCAAAGAAAAACAGATAAAAAGCAGACTGCCCTGATACCACTGATTTGGACTTAAACAAGAATGCAACAAATTACAGAGATAACCATAAACATAGATATGCATCAGAAATAATACTTCATTTCATTAATGTAAAATACTGAAATATGCTTACAAACAGTAATGGAAATGAACCAGCTAGGGTGATGGTAGCTTATCTCTAAGAAGAGATGTGGTGGCTACATGCCTCTAAACTGTGTTACAATGAGGCTCGAAAGATTATTTATTGTTGAGAAACAATGGAAACCCTTAACATTCCAAAACCTAAACCGAGAAGATGGAACGCCAAACGGTGGGCCCCGTTTGGCTAAATTGGTACATCAACTTCCCGGGGTTGTAACTTTGGCATATGATCTCCGTTTGATGCGTACAATAGCTCATTAGAAAGATCTATCCGAGCACTACCTCTTTGGGTAGGGAAAAATTTGTCCATGGACCCATGTTGCCCCCAGATTTCCCAAAAAACGTTGTTTAGGGCCTCAAAACGACTCCAGAAGTTCAGGACTTGAAAAACTGCTAAAAATACTAAACTTTGCTACAATTTAGGAAACTAAAAAGACTGAAAGAGACAGTTGTGGGGATCCAAATGGGATAGGTGGGTGGCCACCAACATCCATCTGGATCAATAAGGGGGTAAATAATAAGGTTTAGGGGGGAATGATTATTAATGTGACATAAGACCCCTTCCTTTCAAATTTCTTATTACGACCTTGGAAAATATTGGAATTTTTCTTCTAACCTTAGGAAAATATTGGAAAATGTCTTCCAACCTTTAAAATATCCTTTGATATCCTTTCACTTTTCTTTAGATCTACCTACCCTTATTCTATAGCCTAGCATTTTTTGTTCTTTTCCATTTGCAAGGTGCACATAGACTTCCAAACCCTTTCCTCTCATTTTTTGTATCTCTTTTTTCTTTTAAAATCTAATCTACTCTATCACTTATTTCTTCCCTTGGTCCAGATTAAACAGTTGGACCAAATTTATGTTGGAAATAATAGTGAGAGGGGGGTGAATCAGTATTATTAGATCACTAATTTTATTTCCCAAACAAATTTATATAAGCTACTTCCGTGAAGTGAACTAGCCTATGCACATGACTCTGCTTAAAGAAACCAGCGTATATGCAAAGAACTTGTGATTTATACAATTATCATGTGTTGAGCTTAAACCAGTATATCAGAGATTTATTAGACAGTGCAGTAAAAGAAAAATAAAGCATCACACATAGGCAACACACATGAACATAAAAATTTAAGGTGGAAACCCAATGTGAGTAAAAACCACCTGTTGTTGTCATCTCTGTCTTCTTTTAATAATAAGAAAATCTATTTACAATCTTGTACTAGTGCAGACTCATACCATTACGCAGGCTTCTACCTAGAGAAGGTTACAACCTTCTCTAGTTCTCCAGCTTCTACTGGAAGGGAGCTACAACACCCTAGCTCTTGTACTAGCCAATATGTTTACTAGTACGTAGGTGCCAGCCTACAGAAAACTCCACTTTTCCACAAGGGACCATGTTTCATGAATTTTCAAACTGGATACTCTTGGATCACAACACCACCATCTGAAGGCCACGTTTCATCAAATTTTCACACTAGACCCATCAAAGCTTTTAAACTTAAATTGCATCAACCAATATTCAATTAATCTGAACAATCAGATCACTGACACCAGAACACTATACTGAACTCAGAACCCTGCATCATCATTTAGAACCAGCTGTAACCTCAAAAATTATGCATTAGAATGTATACACCACTTGGCTGCACCCAAACTGCGTGTATACGCTACTTCCGTTAATTGAACCTGCGTATATCTTCAAAACTACTGCAAACATAAACTTTTGAATCAAGTCTGTACCAACTATCAATATACTGAATATCTACTGTCAACTTTCAGAGCTTTACACAGGCAGTGACAGAGATCACTTCTTCTCACTTATACAATCAACCAATCAAAGTCCATCCTCATGTATTCAATTTTTACATTCAGATCTAAGAAGACTTCATTGACAAACAACAGTAAAATAACAGAATTTGATCAGATAGTTCAGTCACATCTGAAAAAGAAGCTTTTCTTTAGTATATGCCACTTGAAAGAACCAAACCTGCGTGTATATGCTCTTTGACCAAGACGAACCTACATACAGATCTGGACATATTGACTTAGAACTTTGTTGCAATTCCAAACTTCAAACAAACCCAGATCTTGATGGATAACGAGTAAAATGGGCACAAAACATCAGATCTATTTTCAACCAATATCAGATCATTCAAGAATAAGTTATTTCATGTCTCATGATCATGATCCAACATTGAACTCAAGGTGCACATAAATATTTCAGATCCAGTTCCAAACACAATCTTTCAACATAAAATATACTTCAGACAGAAGTATTCCTTAGAATCTTATTTCTTGCACACTTGGCCTAATGATCTTCTCCTCCTTATATACTCTTAGGCCTTTCTCAATACCTTGGACCAAAACCACTTAGGACCAATACCTTGGACCAAATACATAGGGTCAATACCTTGGACCAAATACCTCGGACCAAATACCTTGGATCAATACCTTGGATCAAAATACCTTGGACCAAAAACTTGGTTTTCCAACATGTACACGCTTTTCCTCTTATGAAAGTGTGTGTATACGTTATACGCTACTTTTGTTCTATTAACCCACATGTATACGCTCATTGGACAAAGTGAACCAGCATATACCTCTCTTTCTTCATTCTTTGTAGTCTAATCTGTAATCCTTTGTTGTTGACCTGCTGCACTGTTGAACTGTCATCTGAGTGAGTTGCCATCAAGGACAACACTTGTATCATAATGCCAATAATCTCCCCCTTTGGACTTGATGGCAATAACAACACCAAGGCACTCTCCCCCTTTGACATCAAGGGCAAAGGGCGGACCAAGATATTCTCTCCATTTGACATACATTATGCTGTCCATGCTCCCCCTGAGTACATGTTGAATTCTCTGATTGAGCTCCCCTTTGTTCATGCTGAGATGCATTGAAACTGTCCATGTTCCCCTTAAGGACATGTAGAGTCTGCAAAAATATTCTCCACAAGAATGACTCTATAACTCAACTATGTGAGTATGACCTTCCTATCACCAATGACTTCATACATACATCCATCTCCAAACCAAGTGGGGATATACCAATTGTTTATACATGACATAAATAATAAATATTACATCATCCATCCCATGCAAAGTGGGGATAGAAATTACAACATTTGTCCAAGAGAACTCATTCAAATGTATGAGAAGACATATCACACCCTAGACTTTTACATCCCTTAAGCAACAAATGGTATAAATATTTGAAACCATAGCTGGACTCAGCAACCATAATGCCAAAAATGTTGAATGTACATGAAGGCTAATGCTCCCCCTGAACCTGTGCTACCTGTGCATTGTTAACAAGTCAATGATCAAGGCATCTTTGTCAGTCAGATAAAAATTAATGAACAAAGCATATCGATAGGCAGTAATCATCGATATTCGATAGAGCACCCATATCAAAGCCTGCACCACTTTTTTTTCTTGTCTGAAAAACATATACACTCCTTGACCCACATATACCCACATGTGTACGCAACTATACTTCATGAAACACACATATAATAACCTTTCTCTGAAAATTTTGGATTTAACAGCGAGATGATGCAGCAACTACTCCCAGCTTTTGTCTAAGATATTCAAATGTTTCTCTCGGTAGTGGTTTAGTGAATATATCAGCAACCTGTTCTTTGGAGGGAACATACTCCAATTCGACCTTTTGTTTAAGCACTTGTTCATGTATAAAATGGTACTTGATGAGTATGTGCTTGGTCTTGGAGTGCATGACTGGATTCTTTGAAATACTGATGGCATTTGTATTATCATATAGAATGGAGATAGGTGGAGTACATGTGATCTGAATGTCTTGCAAAGTTTGCATCATCCAAATCAGTTGTGTGCAGCAAGATGCAGCAGCCACATATTCTGCTTCATATATAGATAAAACAATTGAACTTTGTTTCTTGTTGAACCAAGACATTAACCTGGAACCCATATAATGCACCACCACTAGTGCTTTTTCTATCATCAACACTTCCTGCCCAATCTGCATCTATATATGAATGAAGAGTAAGATCTGCATCTCTAGGATACCATAAGCCAAAGTCCTAAGTTCCTTGAAGATATTTGAAAATTCTTTGACTGCCTGAAGGTGTGATTCCTTTGGATTTGCTTGGAATCTTCCAACTATTCCTACTGCATGCATGATATCGGGTCGGGTACCTATTAAATAAAGCAGACTGCCAATCATGGATCTGTAAGTTGGTTGATGTACTGTTGCTGATTCATCATTTGAGCTAAGACTACATCCTGTTACCTTTGGGGTACATACAGGTTTAGAATCTTACATTCCTTACCTTTTCAAGATCTGTTTGAGATATTTGGTTTGTGACAAAAAAATACCATCTTTATTTTGTTGAACTTGTAGACCAAGAAAATAAGTTCACCAAGCAAGGACATTTCAAATTCTTGCTGCATTACTGAAGCAAAATTCTGACTCATGGATTCTTCATTGCTACCAAAAATGATATCATCAACATAAACAATAATAATTAGCAATTTATCAGTTTCAATCTTTGTATATAGATTATTATCTGCTAAACCTTTTGTAAAACCTTGTTGGTGTAGATATTTGTCAAGCTGGTAATGCCAGGCCCTTGGATCCTGTTTCAGACCATAGAGAGCCTTTTTGAGTCCGCATACAAGTTTTGCATCATTTCCAAGAATGAATCCTTATGGTTGTTCAATATAAACTTCTTCCTCTAAATCTCCATTAAGGAAGGTTGATTTTACATCCATTTGGTATACTTTGAATTTCTGAAAGTTAGAAAGAGCAAGAAACATCCTTATGGCTTCAAGTCTGGCAACAGGTGCAAAGATTTCTTCAAAATCTATACCTTCTTATTGAGCATATCCTTTACAAATAAGTCTCGCCTTATTTCTAATGACTTCTCCATTTTCATTCAGCTTGTTTTTGAATATCCATTTAGTTCCTATAATATTTTCATCATGAGGTCTAGGAACTAATTCCCAAGTATCATTCTTTTCAATTTGCTCAATTTCTTCATCCATGGCCTTTACCAAACATTCATATTTGCATGCTTCATTTACATTTTGAGGTTCGGTGGAAGATAGTAATGCTAGATAGTTTGAGGTCCCTGTAATAGTTCTTTTTGTCTATACACCTGCCTCTTTTTCCCCTAAATTTTGAGTTTCTGGATGGTTTTCCTTAACATACTTGGATGGAGTCTCTTCTTCTACCATTTTCTCTTCTTTTGGTGCTTCATTGGTTTCTTCTTCAATATCATTTTGATTTGATGTGGGAAAATAATCCCCATCTTCTTCATTTTCATAATCTTTTGTTGATTTTATCTGTTTTGGATTTTTGCATGCTTCATCAACTACAACATCAATGCTTTCAACAATTTTCCCAAGTCTTTTATTATAACATTTATATCCTTTACTTTTGGAGGAATAACCAAGAAGAATACCTTCATCTCCTCTGGGTTCAAACTTACCAAGTTTTTCATCAGTCCTTTTGATAAAACATTTGCTTCCAAAAACTTTAAAGTATTTTACAGTAGGAGTCTTGCCATACCAAAGTTCATATGGAGTTTGAGTGCTATTTACTCGAAAATTTGCTTTGTTGAGAATAGTTACGGCAGCAAATGCTACTTCACCGCAGAAGGTTGCAAGAGTTCCAGATTCATCTAGCATAGCTCGAGCCATTTATTGAACTGTTTTGTTCATTCTTTCTACCACACCATTTTGCTGAGGAGTCCTTGCGGTGGAGAATTTCCTTTTTATTCCATGTTGTTCACAAAAGTGAAAGAATTCATCCGATGTAAATTCCCTTCCTCGATCAGATCTTAGGCATTTGATTTTTCGATCTGATTCATTTTCAACCAAAGCTTTGAAGGCTTGGAACTTTTCAAATGATTCATATTTATGCTTTAGAAGACCTATCCAACACATTCTGGAAAAATTATCAATGAACAAAATAAATTATTCTTCTCCACAAGGTGACTTTTTCCTTGATAGTCCACATAGATCAGTATGGACAAGTTCAAGAGGCTTTACTTATTGATTCTTGTTTTTCCACGAAGTGAACTCTGGTTTGCTTACCGATTTGACATGGTTTTCATATTGTATTTTTTTGGATGCTGATATCTGGAAGATCACGAACAACCTTGAGTCTGCATGCTTTTCTTATTTGAGAAAAGCTTAGATGTCCCAATCTTCTATGCCACAACCAATTTTCATTATTTTTGCTTAGATAGCACTGTTGTTCTCCTCCCTTGAGTATGTATAAGTTGTTCGGAGTTCTTATACCTTTGATCACGATCTCTCCTGTATCAAGCTCACGAACAACACATCCGTTTGATCGAAACACCACTTCATTTCCTTGATCACACATTTGACTAACACTCAATAGGTTATGCTTTAAACCGTCAACATACATAACATTTCTAGCTTTAACCTTTTCTTTGAAGAAAATAGAGCCTTTACCTTTTATGACAGCAGGAGTGTCATTTCCAAATGAGACATTCTTTTCCTTTTCTAAGATATTATATGAGTGAAGTTTTTCTTTGTCACCTGTCATGTGTACCACTGATTTTCTTGTCCTTCTGCATACACGGCTATATCACATCTTTCTGTTTGAGATTCTTTCCTTCTCCATATCCTGGGATTTAATGGCGTTTTCTCCTTTTGAGATGTTTGTCGAAATTTTCTCCTGCATTCAGATTCTTCATGACCAAAGTTGTTATAGATTGAGCATTCTATTTCATTTTCAAGAGGAGAAAATTTGTTATAGGAACTTCTCTTGATTCTTGTTACATTCCTTTGATTTCTTGCTTCTCTAGTCATGATGGTTTTGTAAGCAATGCATTGAGCATCTTTGTGCCCAAAATTATGACATGAAAAACATTGCCCATAAAAGAAGTTCCTGTGACTATCGAATCTATTAACGTGGTGATTATAGTTTCTATTGATATTCATCTTTGGAGCAAATTGAGTATGAATTTCCTGAGGTTGGTTATGGCTTCTATTCATCCTTGGAGTAAATTGAGTATGATTTATTTAGTGATCTGCTTTATGCCTTTGTTGACGATTGTCATACTACTCACTGGTCTTTGCTGCATCAATATAGCTTTTGGTGGAGGTTGACGGCTTCTATGATTAAGATGCTTCTTCAGTATATCCAAGACCTATCTTTATCATAGGAGAATGTTGAACTTTGATAATTTCATTTAAATTTTCTGATCCTTTAGCAAATCTAAGATTGAGAGATTTTGTTTTCTCACGATCCTTTCTTAGACCCACAATTTAACATTCTAGTTTTTCATTGTGTTTTTCCTTTTCAGCAAGTTGGTATGTCAAGGTATCTATAATCATATTCTTTTCTTCTAAACATATTTTGAGTTTAGATATTTCTTCATGAAGGTCTTCCTCTTCTAAAGCATCCCAAAAATTATCATCATCATAAGCCATGAGAAGTCTATAATCTTGTCCAGTTTCATCGACATCACTATTAGATAAACCATCATTATCTTCATGAGTATAGTAACTCCTTTTATTCACAACTTGTTTTCTATTCCCTTTTACATATTCCTTTCCTTTTTCATATTTATCTTTATGAGGACATCTGGCAGCATAATGACTGACTCTGCCACAAGCAAAGCGTTTGAAGGGTAGCTTACAAACCTTCCAGAACCCCATTGAAGCTTCTTGACAAAGTTTACCTCATCTTCTTCTTCTGAAATATGCCCTGATTCAATGTGTTCTTCCTTTCCTTTTGCTGAAGCTTTAAATGCGGCTTCTCTCATATCTTATGGTCCTCCTTTTCTCATCTCGAAGGCAATTAAGATTCCGTGAAGCTGTGTCATAGTGATATTTTGCAGATCCTTTTTTTATTCTATGGTAGACACTTTGGATTCAAATTTAGCAGACAAGGATCTCAAAACTTTCTCAACTAAGCTAACTTCCTTTATTTCTTCACCCAAATTCTTCATACAATTAACAACCTCATCTATATGTAAGAAATAACTAGTTATCCTTTCATCACTATGCATATTAAGAGTTTCATACTAAATTCTGAGAGTTTGAAGCTTAGCACGTTTTACCTAAGAGTCTCCTTAATAGCTCAGAATGATTTTGTCCCATATTTCTTTGTCTAATTTGAGCTGCATGACTTTGACAAACTCTGATTGTGACAGACTTCCCAATAAAGTATTGACAACTTGGCATTGGTTTCATATTGCTTTTTACCTACCACATCTGTAGGAATTGTTGTTGGAAATGTATATCCTCCTTCCACAATTTCCTAGACTTCCGTTCCAAGCAATTGTAGATAGGCTGTGGTTCTTATTTTCCAATAAACAAAGTTTCTCCCATTGAAGATTGATGGTCTGATGGATCCCATGCTTTCTTGATTATTCATGTTGATGGATCTCCCTTCAAGCGATCAAGCTTCTTCTGAAGGACCTGCTCTGATACCAATTGTTGGAAATAATACTGAGAGGAGGGTGAATTAGTATTATCAGATCAATAATTTTATTTCCCAAACAGATTTATATACGCTACTTCCGTGAAGTGAACTAGCATGTACACGTGACTGTGCTTAAAGAAACTAGAGTATATGCAGAGAACTTGTGATTTAGACAATTATCATGTGTTGAGCTTAAACTAGTATATCAGAGATTTATTAGACAGTGCAGTAAAGGTAGAATAAAGAATCACATATAAGCAACACACATGAAGACCAAGATTTAAGGTGGAAACACAATGTGGGTAAAAACCATCTGCTGCTATCGTCTCTATCTTCTTTTAATAATAAGAAAATCTATTTACAATCTTGTACTAGTGCAGACTCATACCAGTATGCAAGCTTCTACCTGCAGAAGGTTACAACCTTCTCTAGTTCTCCAGCTTCTACTGGAAGGGAGCTACAACCCCCTAGCTCTTGTACTAGCCAATATGTTTACTAGTACATAGGTGCTAACCTACAGAAAACTCCACCTTTCCACCAGGGACCACATTTCATGAATTTTCAGACTGGATACTCTTGGATCACAACACCACCATCTGAAGGCCACGTTTCATCAAATTTTCACACTGGACCCATCAAAGCTTTTAAAATTAAACTGCATCAACCAATATTCAGTTAATATGAACAATCAGATCACTGACACTAGAACACTATATTGAACCCAGAACCCTACATCATCATTTAGAACCAACTGTAACCTCAAAAATCATGCATTAGAATGTATACGCTACTTGGTTGCACCCAAACTATGTGTATACGCTACTTCCATTAATTGAACTTGTGTATACCTTCAAAACTGTTGCAAACATAAAATTTTGAATCAAATCTGTACCAACTATCAATATACTGAATATCTATTGTCAACTTTCAAAGCTTTACACAGGCAGGGACAAAGATCACTTCTTCTCACTTATATAATCAATCATTCAAATGCCATCCTCCTTATATATTCAGTTTTTACATTCAGATCTAAGAAGACTTCATTGACAAACAACAGTAAAATAACAGAATTTGATCAGATAGTTCAGTCAAATCTGAAAAAAGAAGCTTTTCTTTAGTATACCCTACTTGAAATAACCGAACCTGCGTGTATACACTCTTTTGCCAAGACGAACCTGCGTACAGATCTGGAAATATTGACCTAGAACTTTGCTGCAATTCCAGACTTCAGACAAAAATAGATCTTTATGGATAACGAGTAAAATAGGCGCAAAACATCAAATCTAGTTTCAATCAATATCAAATCATTCAAGAATAATTTATTTCATGTCTCATGATCCTAATCCAACATTAAACTCAAGGTGCACATAAATATTTCAGATCCAGTTCCAAACACAACCCTGCAACATAAAATATACTTTAGATAGAATTATTCCTTAGAATCTTATTGCTTGCACACTTGGCCTAATGATCTTCTCCTCCTTATATACTCTTAGGCCTTTCTCAATACCTTGGACCAAAACCACTTAGGACCAATACCTTGGACCAAATACCTAGGGTCAATACCTTGGACCAAATACCTCGGACCAAATACCTCGGACCCAATACCTTGGATCAATACCTTGCATCAAAATACCTTGGACCAAAAACTTGGTTTTCCAACATGTACGCGCTTTTCCTCTTGTGAAAGTGCGTGTATACGTTATACACTACTTTTGTTCTGTTAATCCGCATGTATACGCTCCTTGGAAAAAGTGAACCAGCTTATGCCTCTCTTCCTTCATTCTTTGGAGTCTGATCTATAATCCTTTGCTGTTGACTTGCTGCACTGTTGAACTGTCATCTGAGTGAGTTGCCATCAAGGACAACCCCTGTATCATAATGCCAACAATTTATTTTCTGCCTAGCTACTAATTTGCCAAGATTAAACTGTTTGGAAAATCTTTATTTTCTAAGCTATCAAAATAAATTGAAATTTGTTCAATCATGTTTAGACTGTATGATTTGAACAAATTTTTTGGGGTTTTCTTTTTCTTTTGTTCTTTTTCTTCTTTTTTTATATACCCTCTTTTCATTTTTTTTAATTTTTCTTTTTGTGAAATCAATTGAATATTGAAATCTATGAACAATTTGAAACCTACAAACTGTGAAATGCTCAATCACCTTGAGATCCTATGAATTATAGGACCCTAACACATACCAAGCTTGGTACTGTGCTACGGTGTCCCCAAACTACTTGATAGAGTCTTTCTGATAGCGAACTCTTGCCTCCGTAGATTTTGGGTATATGGTATTGGAACCCTTGTCCAACTCATCCTGAAGCATGTGCAGCATCGTCTTGACTACAGTAGGACCACCAATATACTTCTGCATGTTTTCTGTGCTCAGCTCCAAGTCATCATTGGTGGTCTCTCGCCTTAGTTGCTCCATGTACCTATCGACCTCTAGTTGGACTTGGTTCTTCGTGTTATATTTGGTGAGGGAATCGATTGACGGGATCTTGTGAACTCTTACCATGGCCTCCAAACTCTTATACACCCATGCATATGAAGCCTTTATGTTGGTGACAAAAGGGGTGAGTTGCTCATAGTTTTGGATTGACATCTAGATCTGTGCTTTGTCTAGCTCTGCCTGCGGCTTCGTCATCTTATGCAAGTAAAGTGGGGCTCCCTTGTACCTCATTTTCCATTCCTGCACATGGGAAATAGTATCATGTATTTCCTTGAGAGTCTGGACAACCTTTCTTCTCTGTTATGGAAAACCATATAGATGGACAACTGCCTTATGCATGGTAACAAATATGTCATAGATTTTTAGCATGGTGGCCTCAAGGGTTGATACTTCAGCAAGTATCTCTTTCCCCATATCTGCCTTTGCAGATCCCACGAATTGTTTTGTCTTATGCTTGGTCACTTGCAAGTTCTTTTCCATTTTTTCATTCTCCTCTAGTAGGAAGTTGACATTTGAGCATGTGGCTCCTGCATAAGACATAGTTGCATCGGCCATGGAAATTGGATGCTTTCTAAAATCTGACACTATCACCCTCTCCTTCATAAATGTGGGTGACGTGTGATCATCTGGGAAATGCTTTCTCTACGCCTGTACAATATTCTCTTGCAACTTGTCAAATGATATATCGTACACATCCATCATTAGATCATCATTAAGGAGAACAGCCTCTCCTTACTCGCTCGAGACTAGTTTTGATACTGGAGGTGGTAGATACTGAGGGGTGACCTCAGGTGCTCTTGGAATGAGGTCAATATCTTGGTCATGTGGCTCCTATCCCAACTCCATGTCCATTACTTTAATCATTTGCTCAAATCTCCTGAGTGTTGGGAAGCGGTCCCCTAGTGTGGTGCGGGTAAATTCTCAATGCGGACACAAACGATTCCTCTAGCCCGAGAGAGCGAGTCTAGCCACAAATAAACAATCTATGGAAAATCTCCTTAAGATAGAACCAATTAAGAGTGCCTACCTCTTAGAATGTTATTCTTCTTGTTGATGATCCTACTTCCTCACTCCATCTATCTTTTGTTTCCTCCCTTGGAATACTTGAAACAAGCAAACAAATAACAACAACAAACGTGAAAGCATACAACATTGTATTCAACCTACTTAACGGGTCAAGGAACATTAATAAATATGTAAAATAACACTTCATGTAGGAAATCAATCAATAGTTGTATTCATATAAATCAAAAAGAGATTACAGCCAATGCCTTGACATTGTTGGTCTCCTCCGTCGTATTCGAGTTCCCACACTTTTGCTAGTAGCACATGGATGGCCCCAACAATGGAAGTTTCAAGGCCTCTTCCCTTTAGTCTCAAACCAAACCAAAACACACTATTCTCCCTCAAACATACACTAGAAAGCTACAAGTTATAGATATCTTGTTGATCATTCAAATTCACTCCAAAACTAGTTTAGCTTGGGAAAAGAGAGGTTTATATAGCTTGGATGGAGGGGAGATGGTTCCTCTCATCATGGGAGAAGGCCTTATTTCTTGATTTTGTTCCATCCTAATAGGGGAAAGGAGCCTAAACTGACTTCTTCGGCTGCATCCAGCCCAACCATCTACTAGACTTTTGTTACGAAGCTCCTAGACCTGGAAGCTTCGACTCCATATTTAAAAAACTTGCCAAAGTGGATCGACGTGACTGAAAAAGGGCTTAGTCACTCCGTACAGTGCTAGTGCTAGTTTTAATATCTGCAAATCGGCACGAGGAGGAAACTAGTCAATAGCGTCGATCTTGTAAACTGGGATAAAAGGAAGATTCTTGGGAAATGATGCCAAGGGGAATTATTCTACTCATGAAAAGGGACATACTAGGAATTTCTTCATTATGGGAAAGCATGTCGGGTTCACTGTAGAGGTCCTCTAGGATCATGGACGGGGAATATAAGGACAGTGACAAAATTTTGTCTAAAAGATGCCCCCTAAAGCATGAAGGCCGAACTAGAGTGAGGGGTGAAGTGCTTTACAAGTGGATGCAGGGAACCAAAGTCCGTCATCGGAAAACCTGCAAGAAAGCACAGATACATATACATCACTGAAAATTCTGAGAAATAATACATGAATCGTGGTATGGATGCAGCCATCCAGAGAATGATCATGCAAATAGATCCAAGGCATGGGCGCAACCATCCAATAGAAAGGATCATAATGAAACCGAGGTATGGTCGCAGCCATCCAATAATGAGAAGGATCACATATAACAACTCATAGTATGGTCGCAGCCATCTATCTGAAAGAGAAATGTATATAAACATGATCATGTCACATGGCCTCGCAACCTAGACTAGTGTAATCTGAGCCCAAGGTCTTGCGCTCCATACGACCCATTCAAAGTACAAATCCTAACATGTGAATGAATGTGTTGAAGTCGAACATGCTAGAAAGTCACTTGATTACCAGTGAATGATGTGAACCATTAACAAGCACAAGAGAAACCACCAATAATGACAATGGCTCTCAAGGTACCAACAGCACAATTCACAGAATGTGAATAAAGGAACTGAAGTTGAACACCCATGAAATCACCTGATCGAAAGCCAATGTTGTGAACTTATCGTCGAGTGTGAAGAAATTGTTGTTAGGGCATGCAAGCTCTAAGGTACTGGAAGGGAATCTCTCGGCCAGCTTCCTGAATAATGATCTGAAGTCAACAAGAAGTGACCGTGTCGAAGGAGGGCTATGATGTATCCCACATCATCGAAACAAAACAAAGGGATGCAATGATTTCAGATGATACAAAGAATCAAGAGTAAGTGTAACTACAGAAGGACTAACTCTTGAACATATTGGCGACACGACTCCGGAGTGTGGCAACTTTTAGATCCATAGGATTAGTGGTCATAATGACTTGGTAGAGATCAAATGGAATGCAAACATGAGCAACCCAACCCAGGAAGGTCAATGACGAAAAGGAGGACATCCTAACCTGACAAGAAGCAGAAAGTGTCACGTTCAAGAGGGAGCTGCCGACACGACTGATAGAATTTCCATTTCCCCCCCACCATTTCTGGAAAGTACACCAATTATTTTTTATCGCAAGCTTGAAGGGGATAACATGTGCTTGCATTGTAATTTCATCATTTCGACGAATCCGACCTAGTAAGTTTAATGAGCCCTAGGAAGGAGAAGCTCATGTCCATCGTAGTGATGAATCGAACGTCATTTAATATTTTAACGAGTCCGACAAAGGTGTAACTCAATATCTTTTTCATGTTTAGAGAGTTTGAAAAAGACATGGAAAAGAAAACTCCACATGGTCACTTTTCATACATTGGTGTCTCTTGAGCCTGAAAAGGTAGAAAACGATACCTGAGAGAACCGCTTGATCATTTCAGTCAAGGATTACCTGTTTCGTAAATAGTTTATCCCAGCCCAAAAAAGGGGTAAATGTATACTGGGTAAAAAACATTTCGAAACCATTTACGAGGTCAAAATGACAAGAAATCGACAATATTTTCATGTTTTGAGAGTCGGAAAAGGGCTTACATAAAACTACCCATTTTTATTTTCTTTAACGAGTCAAAAAGGGAAAACTACTTGGCAATATTTTCATTTTTTACGAGTCAGAAAAGAGCTTAAAGGTGACTCATCCTGGAAGAATGAGTGGTATAAAGGGTAGCAATTGGTTCTAGTTATGGTGGAACTGCTCAAAAACATGTAATGGTCAAGAGGTTGGCTAACAAGACCACTCATCATTGTGGTTCCTCAAGAGAGGAAAAACAACCAAGCAAAAGCATATGATTGGCCAAAGAGATGGTGGCGATGGAATGAGACAACCAAGGCTCATCTATTAAAAATTACCTGATAAAAATGGCAATCACGAGATGTAAATTGGGCATGGGTTCACTTTTACACAAGCTTGAACCATGGGAAACTCTGCTTGAATTTGGTTTCATGTTTACACAAGCTTGAAACTAAAAAATATGCTTGCGATAAGTTTGCATAGCCCTAGCATAATGACTCAATTCAAGATACATGCCCCCAAGCTTCATTTCATTCAACGAGGTGGATGGAATGAAGGTTCACTCTTGAGATCCAAGAAAGAATCGACTGGGATTTTAAAAGATCTTAATCAAATAATCAATTTGGAAAAGGGAGTTGTTTAATTTTTTAACGAGGTTGACACAGTAAAAGAACTATCCTCAGACATCTGTTTCATTTTTTAACGAGGTAGAAACAGGAAGAACCTATCCTCAGACACTTGTTTCATTGTTTAACAAGCTTGACACAAGACAAGGAACTATGCTCACACCCCTTGTTTCATTTTTTAACGAGCTTGACACAAGACAAGGAACTATGCTCTGACCCCTTGTTTCATTTTTTAAGGAGCTTGACACAAGATAAGGAACTATGCTCCGTAATCTGTTCATGGACCATACGAGAACAGGGCCCCCAAGAGGTCCTCATTGGATGAGAGAACTATGCTCTGGGAGGAACACATGTCAACTAGTACAAATGACAGATCAGGTTCCAATGCCCCCAGTACATAATGTACTATACCATCTGCGTGATCATCAATAGATGTGGAGACGGGATAGGTAGCCACATAATTGACCTATGGCGGCAAGGGTACTACTTGCGAACAAGAACCAATAGGGGATGATGGTTGCAAAGGAGTCACTTGGTGACCAATGAACAACAATTGATCAATGGTCATTATTCTCCCTTCATGTGGAAAGAAAACCACACAGAAAACTGAAGAAACAAGAGCTCTCATGACATAAACATAGTCGCATCCAAGGAGAAGATTGAAATCTAAGGGACCTTGGACTACCATCATGTCTATATAGACAGTCTTTCCTCCCAAAGTAACAGGGAACTTCGGAAGGACCCCCAAGGGTTGATTGGTTCCTCTGTTGAAAGCCAACAGATTATGAGTAATAGGCACAAGCTGTGGGGAGCCCAAAGCTTTCCAAGTAGTAGAAGACATGATGCTAACAGACGCACCTTCATCTAATATAGTGCCATGTACTACCATATTATAGGCTTGTAAAGTGATCTGGAAAGGCACATAATATGTGAGGCAGAAAGCAGTCAATTGACTTCAATCAAAAGAAATGACATAACTATGTGGTGGGGGTATCATATGATTGCCCCCATGCCCTGCAGAAGAAGGAGAAGGACTCTCCTGAACAACTAGGATGGGAGGGTCACTCTAAGATTCATGAGACTCAGAGGAGATGAGAAGAACATGAGCAATATTATCACTACCCTCTTCGGGAATAGAGTGAAAAAATGAAGGCGGAGCCAAGTCAACACTCTTTTCGACCAATGGTTAGTCATGAACAAATACAAGAGAGTCATGCTTAGGAAGAGCAGGATGGGCAAGAGATGAATCCAAGTTAATCTCCTTACCAACAAGGAGAGGGTTAGAAGAAATCCTCTGATAATTAACAGGAAGTTAGGGTTGAGGAGCTATAAGGTTTTCCAAACTTTTGGAACCTTATCCATGAGAGGACAAAGGTGAAGAAGATGCTTTCCTTCACATAACCTATAGGGGAATCTAATCTTTCCCTTCTTCTTACCTTCATTATCTGAAGGTGTAGCATCGAAATGATCTCTAGAGGTTGATAGTGATGGTCAATTCAAGTCATGAGACCATACCCCTAAGACTCTTGGAATGCTAGGACAGCCTCGAAAGAGATGGTCACCCTTACATAGCTTTCAAGGGAATCTGACCTTTCGTAGAGGATCGAAAGGTTTGTCTATGGGAGGTGCATTTGGAGTAACAGTTGTATGGCTGGCCTCTCGCTTATCTGACTTCTTCTTCTTTGTCTTCTTCTTCTTCTTAGCCTCTTGGTTACTGGATTTCAAACTTTCACTATGCGAAGTAGAAGAGGAGGGTGAAGATATAGGGGAAAAGGGTGAGAGGTCAACCTTAGAATCAGCGTGATGTGGTTCAAATGAAGGAGATGGTTGGGCAAGAGTTGGGACACTCAGGACCACTGAGGTCGAAAATAACTAGACAAGTAAACCAATGGTTAGCCCAAGGAGGGACAACATCGACATATAAGGAGCACCAGCATTTCCAAAAGAAGGAAAAGGACCAAAATTCCCATCCGAGGGGAACCCTTGACTAGTAGACTCTGGACATGTTTCCATTGGAATCAACCTTAAAGAATCACTAAGGAAGATAACTTTAACCAATAATATTTCGTGGGTAGTTAATTTTAAGACACTAAAACAAAACTTTGCCTTTTCATATTTTAAGAGTCGAGAAAAGGGAAAAAGGTGACTCTAGTCTCTTTTTGTTTGAACGAGCTCGAAAGGACAAGTTCTCGAGTGATCTTTTAATTTTAAAGAGTTAAAAATATCAAATGACTACTTAGGATGATCTAGGAAAAAGTATTACCAGGAAGCGTGAACTGCAGAATACCTCCTGGTGAACCGAGAAGTACAGGAAGGCAATCTCCCTAAATGTTGTGTTTGGTGTATCACGTTTACAAGGCGGTAGAGTCAGCCTCCAATGGATAAAGGATTGCATACCTAGTGGGGTCTACCTTTATATACGCGATGGTACGGGGAGCACAAGTCCGTACTAGCATTGTCTAGTGCCAAAGCGAATGACAACTGCTAGGTTTAAAGACACCGAAACATGTCTCTAACCTAGACCTCTAAATATAAGTGTTAATTTTCAATGCTTCCTTACGTTAATTCAATAGATTTTAATAGTTGATCTTGAATTAGGTTTCAATTACAAGGCCCTACCACTGTTAATTGAAAAAAACTCCTACATGCAGCTATATGAGAAAGGAAATATTTGTCTTCGATGAAAGTTAACACTAATTGAGAGCTAGAGAACACACAATCAATGAAACAATCAAAGAATAAAATCTTTCACTAATAAATCTCCAAAATGCACTAAATCTTCCTATCGAATGCACTTCAACTAGTCCTTTTAACAGTAAACAGAATTCAATTCTTTTCGAATACAAATGATGATGCGGGTCTAGTCTTCAATGATGCTAGCTAATGTAACATATTGATTCAGCAAACTAGAATTATGTATTTTTCAATGGAATGATAACATGAATCTTTCACAAACACTTCAATGAAAATTTTTCAAAACAATAAACATCAATCAAATGGAAAGCACGAAAAGAGAATTATTCCAGAACAATGGTGCAATGATTCAATCAAGAACAAGATGAGCAATGTAATTTATGCCCGAAAAGAGATGCTTAAGAAACAAATGAAACTTTTCAAACTTGTTTAATTGAAATCAAATCGATAAAAAGGACTAAAAAATGAAATGCAAGGATCAGCTAACCAACAAGTTGACTTGCTGAATACACAAACAGTTGAATGGATGGTGACCTAGATTCCCTAGGGCCACAAACCATCCAAAGACTCAAAAAATTAAGTAAAAGAAGGCAAACCAAACAAGCACACAAACCAAGCCAATGAAGCTTTCCAGTCAGGGAGAACACAGGAAAAACAAGCTAAGAGGCAGAAATTAAGAGGGCAAGACACACTGGTTATGATCCAGGAAAAATCCTAATCTTCACCTACAAGAACCAGAGCGACTGCCTAACTGATAACAAGCGTTGAACGGCACAACCGATGCGACTGGCCAAACCACAACTAGTGCTAATAGGCCCGATCGACATGACTGTTTGTCCAAAAATAGCGTTGATCGAGGGATTCACGAAAAAAATAAAAAATTTCAAAGGCTAAAACTAGACTTGCCACTATAAATTTCAGGCTCAAAGCAGTAAACCAAGAAAAGCAAAGAACACTAAAGGGAAACGGTGATATTAGAAAAGTTCACACAAAGCCATAAAATGACAATAAATAAAATAGAAGGATTAGCTCCCCAGTATGGTCACTAATTTGTGGTGTAGGTAAATTCTCAGTGCGGACACAAACAATTCCTCTAGCCTGAGAGAGTGGAACTAGCCACAAACAAACAATTTATGAAAATTTTCCTTAAGCTAGAATCAATTAAGAGGGCCTACCTCTTAGAATTCCATTCCGCTTGGTGATGATCCTACTTCCTCACTCCAGCTATCTTCCGTTTCCTTCCTTCGAATACCTGAAACAAGCAAACAAACAACAACAACAAAACATGATAGCATACAATATTGTATTCAACCTACTTAACAGGTCAAGGAATATTAAGCCATAAAGATGTAAAATAAAACTTCATGTATGAAATCAATCAATAGTTGTATTCATATAAATCAAAAAGAGATTACAAACAATGCCTTAACGTTGTTGGTCTCCTCCGGCGTATCCGGGTTCCCACACTTCTGCTAGCATCTCATGGATGGCCCCAACAATGGAAGTTTCAAGGCCTCTTCCTTTTAGTCTCAAACCAAACCAAAACACACTATTCTCCCTCAAACATACACTAGAAAGCTACAAGATATAGATATCTTGCTGATCATTCAAACTCACTCCAAAACTAGTTTAGCTTGGGAAAAGAGAGGTTTATATAGCTTGGATGGAAGGGAGATGGTTCCTCTCATCATGGGAGAAGGCCTTATCTCTTGAGTTTGTTCCATCCTAATAGGGTAAAGAAGCCCAAACTGACTTCTTCGACTCCATCCAACCCAACCATCTACCAGACCTCTATTACGAAGCTTCTAGACCTGGAAGCTTCAACTCCATATTTAAAAAACTTGCCAAAAGAGGATCAGTGTGACTGAAAAAGGGCTCAGTCGCTCTGTATGGCGCTAGTGCTAGTTTTAATCTCTAAAATCGGCACGAGGAGGAAACTAGTCAATAGTGTCAGTCTTGTAAATTGGGATAAAAGGAAGATTCTTGGGAAATGAGGCAAAGGGGAATTGTTATGCTCATGAAGAGGGACATACTGGGAGTTTCTTCATGATGGGAAAGAATGTCGGGTTCACTGTAGAGGTCCTCCAGGATCGTGGACGGGGAGTACATGGACAGTGATAAAATGATGTGTAACACCTAGGTCAGATTTTGTTAAAGTTTTGTTAAAATTTTGTAAAGATATTGTAAAGTCTCTGAATTTTGAGGAGCTAAGCATGATTAGTGCAGGGCAATAGGAGTCAAAGGGGCTTTAGGAAGGTCAAATCCCCTTAGTTTATTAATTCTGGTTGTTTTGAGACCCGCCCATGGTTCGCGGACCATGGTATTGTAATGAAGAAAGAGTATAAAAGGAATACATAGAAGAGTCATAGGTAAGCTACGTAGAAAGTGCATGAGTTGAATCTAAATTTGTCTATTCCATACTTGTGTGAAGGGGAAGGCTCCTGCAGTTGTGTGCTCGGAGACCTTAGTAAGTCAGCAGCTGAGTACGCGGGCCCCTACAATTGTATGTGCAAGGTTGGAAAGAGTTTGTAACTGATAATATGAAGCATAATAAAGACATATTTTGAAGTGATATCTGTGTAACTATGTATTATTGTTTATTTCTGAATTTGTTTTACTTATGAAATGTTCAATGCATTTAATCAGGAAAAATACTTAATAGATTCACGAAGATGCAGATATGATTATTTATATGATGTTATGCATCTTTAGCACAATTTGACGAAGGACAGAAATATGTTAGTTGTTATTTTTTGTAAGTTATGGGTTTCAAGGGTTAGGCTTCGTGAAGCTCAAGATGAAGTCCTAGATCAGCGAAAAACACATCAGATAGTCGTCTAGATGCGAAAACTTGGTTCTAGCATCCCCCAATGCTGCCTCGAGTGAGATTGTAGCCTGTGCTATGCGGGTTGTTGCCGAAAGCACTGATAGTGTAGGGTTTTGTTGGTTAGCACAGCTAACTCCAAACCTGGGTCCAAGCCCCATCAAGCCAACACTGAGCAAGCTCCTGATCTTACATCTTCTCATCCTCTTCTTCATTTGTTGGTTGTTTTGACTCCTCAACATGTATGGGTGCAATTTTCTCTATCATTGCGCCTTTCCCTTCTTATTGTTCCTGTTTATGCTTCTCTTCCCTCTCTCCTTCTTAACTTCTGTTCTTCTTTCATCTTCTTCTCTATTTCTTGCAACTTCCTTTCAACTTCCTCCAACCTTTTCTTTTCTCTCTTCCTTCGTTCTGCCTTCGCCGCCAAAGCTTCTTTCTCAATGAGAAGATCTTCTTTGAACTTGTAGCTTTGCTCAACCTCTGGGTTCTTAGCAATCTTCCTCTTACCCTTGTCTTGCATTGGTTTGCTTCTTATTGTTGTTGTTGTTGTTTCTTCCTGTGGTGTTGCTTCATGTAGAGTAGATTTCCATGTTGTGGCTATACTGATTGGTTTATTGAGCTTGGAGTAGTTGTAACGATACCTCCAAGGCTCCTCCACTACCCAATGACATGTCTCGTGGATCCATGGATAGTACACCTTCTCACAGTGGTTCTTACAAATACAGTGGTGATCATACTGATTGAATTCTTTGGTTCTGAACTCAAACTTCACTATCTCCTTAGCTTCGGCATCCACATGTTTCAAGCTCTTAATCTCATACAATCTTATTCGCAAAGGAATAGAGGGCCATGGTGCCTTATTCCTCCTATGCAGCCCTATTGATAACCCTAGGGAGATGTGATATGAGACCTCTCGCATGACCAACGTTTATGTGGCATACCTTGGTAGAACATGCGGAGGCTTCTCTTCACCAAACATCTTGATGAAGGTGCCACCGGGAGAGGCATACCAATCTGCAATGTTAAGTATTGCCTCCATCGCTTCTTGGGACATGCAAGGTGGATCCTTCTCAAATATCAACTTGTACATCGGGATAATGAAATGGTCAGCTAGCCTTGCCATAACTCCTCAATAGCTGCACTCGGAAAGAAACTTGCAATAAATGTTGATGGAATTCACTTTGGGTGTGCATGTCCAACCATGTCAGGAAACTAATGTTGGGAACATATTGCATCAAGTAGATATGTGAACATGTAGAATCTTGCTTGCTCATCCTTGGGAGAATCCTGGGCATTAGCCACATGGACTTTCAACTGAAGAGCGAACAAATCCAACCAGTTGAATGGCCTTCCATCATTCACCAACTGGTCCAACACAACCACCCAATTCACTGAAAATGTATTTGTGCTCTCTTGACCATACAATTAGCATGCAAAGATGATCAAGATCTGGTAAGCCTTTCTAAGTGACTTAGTCTTGTAAACATGATTGGGTGTCACTCTGAAATTCGACGGCTCTTTCACCCAGTGCTTTATAATGTCTCTGGTGTTGACATAGTTGTGGGTAGCATAGAAAAGTGCATCCATGCGGTTCACCATCTAAGGTAAGTGATACATCTAATGATAATTCTATGTCATGAAGGTAGCAAGTTATGTCCCACTAGAACTGCTCAATGTCATAGTCTTTGGATCTGTGTGTGAGACAATCCAGTGGATGATGTCTACACATGGGAAGATGGGGTACTAGCATGCAACCTTATGTAAGACTGATTGATGGACATTGACATACATATGTTGATCCTCTATATCTTCCTTGAAGTCCCCTGCAAAGATATCCTTGATTTCCTGCCATGTTATTTTCATGCCCTCTCAATGAATAGCTGAGTGTTTGCATAAACTGGAAAATTCACTCACACCTGCTCAACTGCTTCCCCAGTGCTACTCTTGACAGTATCCTTTGATGCAACTCTCTTGAAAGCCATGTTACCTATAATTGTTGGAGAGTCTCTCAACAACTGTTATACCTGGAGACAGAGAGGACACTCATGGCATGCAAACGTTAGCTTGAAAGCAAAAGCACTTCAAGAACAGATCAAACAATAAATCGGGAAACTGCTAGGAAGAATTTCGCAATCCCAGCTCTTAGAAGTGACTGAATGCCAACTGGTTTTGTGCATTGCGTAGTCCCAACTGCTAGTGAAGAGGTCTTGCTAACTGGAACAGCGTAATGTGTAGTTCAGTTAAGCTTAGGCCAAGTGAGACTGTGCATTACACAATCCCAATGGCCAAGACTTACAACTACCTCCTGGAACTACACAATGCATAGTTGGAGCCATACCTTAGCACCCTTTGTGCAATTCTTGGAGCCAAGTCAAAGCCTTGAGATCCAGAAATGCGCAATGCATACCAAGGAGGAGCAAGATTCGGGCCAAGGAAGCCCAAATCTGCTCAGTGCGAGCATGAAAACAAGAATATTTGAAGGTGGAAGTGATTGTGGTTGCACATTTGAGTGAACGATGACGCATGCAAATAAAACAAGTATAGGAATCAATCAAACTGAAGAACAATGAAGCAAGTGGAGAGAGTTGCCGAAACGACAACCATTAGTGCAAAAAAAAATTGATGCATGCAAAAATTGGGAAAGGCAATGCAAAACTTAAAACAACACTTATACAAGCTAAAACAAATCAAAATGCCTATAGTCATTTAATAAAAATGGTAAAGCAACGCTCTCACAAGGAAAAAAACAAAAGCGATAGAAAAAGGAGCAAAAGACTAGAAAAACAAGACTTACCCGAAAAAGTTGTGATGACTTACCAAAGGTTCCTAGATATCCTCGAGAATGCCATATATCTAAGATCGAATGTGCATATGAGATTTGGTGACATCCATTAAATAGATTTGTTCGATTTAGGGTTTATGACATGAAGGCCAAAAATCTAGGAAAAAGTGACACTTGGCGACAGTTTTCAAAATAACTTAAGTGCCACCTACGGACTACTAAAAATAGATCCCTATTTTTTAGGGATGCTTTTTCATTTTTTGCTTCTTTTTTTCCCTTTTTTGGAAAAATCTATCATGCATTTCCCGGAGAGATTACATAGTTTCGGGGAGAACTGGTCAACTCACCGGTGCATGCATCGGGAAGCTTATGAGGGAAAAGCTTATACGCAACTCCTAGGTTGTCTCTCAGGCTCTGCACAATTTCCTAGCTGAAGTTTGGCTATTAGTTGGCTCTGCGTAATGATAGAGTTGAAGGCTCACTGTTGGCTTGGACTACGCAATTCCCGAGAGAAAGGTTGGTTGCTCTCAAGGATTATGCAGTTCACTAAGGCAATCCTAGAACTGGGTTGGAACCAAGTGAAGAGATCGGTTTATGGGTTAGACAGTAAACTAGGTAAGAAAACACAAGCCAAAAAAGATAAAGCTCAATCAAAGCACAATTACTTGGGTTAGTGTGAGATAAGTTGTTGTGATCTAGGAGGGAGGCTCCAAAACGAAGCATAGGATAAATTTTGGAGGGTGTCTGTAGCCGCTACAACACTATTATAATTGTTTCTTATTGTAATAGTAGAGACTACTAATAAAGCTATATATAAATAGTAGAGGATAATTGGGCAGGGTACCCCTAGGTCAACGTTTTGTCAAATTCTTGTAAAGAACCCACATTTTGAGGAGCCGAATTCGATTCACACAGTGTTTTAGGAGTCATAAGGGCTTTAGGGTGGGTCAAAGCCCCTTATTTTGTAAAATAATGGGATTAAAATAATACATTTTGATTCCGCCCATGGTTTGCAAACCGTGGTATTGTAAGGGTAAAAGATATATAAATGGATATCTTAGTAATTAAAAGGCCTATTATGTTATATTATGGTTTTGAGTCTGTAATTGTTATATCTTTCTATATTCGGGCGAAGGGGAGGCTCCTGCAACTTTGTGTGCGGAGACCTTTGTAAGTCTACAGTTGTGTGTGCGGGCCCTTGCATTTGTGTGTGCAGGGTAAGAATATTGTAACTCTGAAGATCTAAAGTTAATAAAGAAGATTTTGAAGGCAGATCTGTGTGCTTACCTTTTGTACTTTATTTTATGCAATTACTATTTACTTTTGTGTTGTGAAAGTAAAAGATAAATCAGAATTGATGTATGAATGTTGTTACAGTTAATTACAGTTAAGATCCATTTACCTATGCATAATAGATAGAGTTTAGATCTACGAGTAGCCTTTTTGTATGAATATATCAGATTCTGTATAATTCTAAGTAAGATGACATATCATAGATATAGATCTAAAACTAATTCAAGATCCACACTCCATATCCTTCTTGATGTGGAAACCTGGTTCCAACATCCCCTAATATCACCTCGGGTGAGACTATAGTCTGCGTGAGCAGATCGTTGCTAAAAGGGCCTGTGGTATAGGACTTTTTTTGTTAGCATAGCTAACTCTGAACCTGGGTCCAATCCCCACAAGAAAACAAATGGTTCTGTTGCTGGGATCGGGATCTGTCTAAGGGATATGTGATGTGGAATCTGACCAGAAAAGAAATTCAAGATTGTGTTGATTTGAAGTTGCGCGAATTTCCAACACAAGAGAATAGAAATCCGCGCTTGTCAACAAAAAGGTGGTTGGAAAGGTATATCTATACAGAACAACATGAGATCCTTTTCGCATCATTTTCTTAGAAGTTGCACGAGTGGTTTTCAAAAATTTCTAGACAAATACCTCTTGGAAACGCGACGATCCTACTCCGTGGACCCCAGAGCTGATTAAATGACTCAAGGAGACTAACAATAAGATCGAAAGAGTTGTTGATTGCTAGATCCATAGTATTCTCCAAGGCTTTATTACTGAATTCAAAATTAATACATCGATATCCTACAATGAAGTTGAATGTTGGTTTTTCAAGGGTCCAAGAGGTAAGTATTTGAATTCCTTAAAGCTCTAGATTAAAATGTTGTTATGTGAAAAGGGCGTACTGCACATGCAAGTGGATTGATGTTTAAAGGGAACAAGACTATATCTACGTGGAGCGGAAATAGATTCAAAATAGACTATGATAATTTCGTTGAAGCTATTTATAATATGTTATTGGGTGAATCAGAAAGCGAAGAAGAAAGGAGCAACCCTAGTATGCCTAGATCTGCGTCATAGTCGGATAATCAAGGCACTTATAGGATTCCCCATCCAACCAATCCATCTCCACCTTCACCTCCACCTCATCCACCTACACCTCCATCTCCACTTCCCCCATTTAATATGGCTAAAGTAGTAAAGATGCCTATTTTTAAGGGTCAGGGATCAGAGGATCCTGAGCAATTTTGGTTTGTCACATAAGTTGTATGGAAAGTGCAATAGATCAATGATGAAGATATGAAGAAAGCTCAGTTTGTCACAATGTTGCAGGACAGAGCGTTGTCATGGTATATTAAGTACAGTACAACAAACCCAACTGCTTCACTAGCTAAGACGAATAAATCACTAAACGCAAAGTTCGAAAAGCCAAAGTTGTAGTCACAGTGCATTATGGAGATAAAAGAGATTAAGAAAGCAGTCAATGAGACTTCCTAGGAATTAGATCAGAGACTAAAATGTTTGTTGGGACAAGTCAAATTTCAAAGCTCTTATGAGCGGCACAAAGAGTGGTATATAGTTGCGTTATTACCGCATCTCATATTACCACTATCACAGCAAAAGATTGCATCACAAGCTGAGGCATTAGAAATTGTGATGAAGCTAGAAGCATCACTTGTACATGATACTCACATAGGATTCTAGGAGATACATACCCAATTAGTGAGCTTACATATGGAACTATAGAATTTAAAGAAGGGAAACTAACTTTGGCCTAATACACACTCAGATATTTGGTGCATCAAGTGTAAAGTGGAAGGTCACTAGAAGGACCAATGTCCTATCTATCCCAATTAGTTCATCGTTGGAGGTCCTAATGATCTCAAACCGGAACCTAGCACGGGACCAAGTACTAGATCGTGTATCTGGTGTAGTATTTTTCGAGTTATCGGCCAACACCTGACTGGCCACTGTTATTTGTTACAGAAGTATGTGTAGGCGCCAAAGCAGTTATTTTGTAACTTTTGCTGGTCAGTAAGACATGATGAGAGAAATTGTAACAGCTATGATTTGATGATAGAAAAAGTTGCGACATATAGAATGCAAGCTGAAGGTCGTGCGCTAAAAGATCATCGTTCACCTACAACTTGCGAAGGATTTCAGGGTCAAGGAGGGGGCATTGGATGAGGTCGGGGTTAAATTATATGTTATAATAGTGGCGAAGCTGAACATTTTGTACGGGATTGTCAAAACACCACTACCCCTTTATCTAAGTATTGTAGAAAGTTCGAACATGTAATAGAGAATTGTCTTGTTTTATGGCTAAAATGCAGGAAAAGAAGAATTAGCAGCCTGCGCAGAACTTGCAAATGATGAGTTCTAAACCACTTGAAGATGATCCAAGTGTTAACATAGTGACACGTAGTGGCACAGCTACAAGAGAAGATGAAACAAAAGGAAATAAGCTTATGGTGGATACATGGGTCAGGAAGGTTGGAGAAAAGAGTATCATATTCAATATGCAAAGGGAGAAATAAACCTTCCTGGAAGCAAATAAGAGTTTCATGGGCCCAAGAGCTTTGACATCAAAGACACCGATGCAACTAGTACCATGGAAGAATAATCTTGAAGTAGATACTGCGACAGAGAACCCTAATTCGACTATTCTGAAGTCCTTTATGTAGACATGTATGAAGTTTCTAAGGGATCAGAAAGCAGTGGAAGGATTGAAATAACTAATCGACAACTATGCCAGTAAAGAGAAGCCACAACCTGAACAATGCGTAGTAAACAAAGTCAACAAAACTAAGAAAAGAAGTGGTCGAGAAATGCAATTAATTGTGCAAATTGGTGAATTAGAAATGGATCAAGTAATTCTGGACTTCAGATCGGATGCGAATGTATTACTGAAGCAGAATTGGGATTGGATGGGGCAACCAAGGCTACAATGGTCACCGATTCAATTGTGCATAGCCAATCAACAGAAAATCATCCCAATGGGTCGGTTGCATGGTGTTGGTGTGGACATTGAAGGAGCAAGTGTGATGGCGGATTTTGAAGTCATTGACATTGTGGATGAAAGTAATCGATATCTAGCTTTACTCGGAATCGACTGGGATTTTGATATGGATGCCATAATCAATCTGAAAAGGAGAAGTATGGTATTCAAGAAGCATGGTACCTGGGTCATTGTTCCTTTGGACCCCTCTGAAGGAGCATGGTATACAGAACCTATCCACAACAAATATGGAAAAAAATATAGTGACTATATATATAATTTAACTGTGTGGGACAAGGATTGGATCAACCACACTGCAAATAGGAGGATACACTGGGAAGAGGATAATCGTGTGTCTCAAACTCTCATGAGGAATTGGAGAACTAGCAGAATTGGTTTTATGAAGTTTCTACTCTCCGCTGTAATAGACTTACAAAATCTCTTTGATGCATCTCAACAGAGGTATGTAATTTACCTTGGTATGATGGCTAGGTGATGTCAGCTTATTTCTACATGATTTTGAAAGGGATGTACCAAAAGAACAGCGATTCCAGGCCTTGGATACAGCTTTGAGGGCTACACCTACATGATGGTGGGGCACGCATAAAGACAATATAGGATATTGGAAGGAGTATCGCCGATTGATGAGGCTCAGTTTTTTTCATGCAAACACAAGGCTTGTAGAGAAGTAGAATGGTAAGGATGATCCCCGAGAACACTTGTCTCATTAGACTACATCATGGGGCGCAGAACCTCGACTAGAATGGGTACATATATTTGTCCACACTTTGGATGTGATACTGATGAACTGGTATCTCAAAACAGAGTTGTGCCATGGCACCACCGACTGGTACAGTCTGAAGGAGAGCTTCATATTGACCTTTAACGTTGAAGATGATTTTCATTGTATCGATGATGCCCTTTAGGAAATCAAAGTAGCAATTTTCTGGACACCAAATGAGCCAACGACTTGGGTACAACCCGATTGGAATGCACAGTTGCATCATTCAATCAAATGTTATAATATGACAATAGAGGAGGGCGAGGAAGATTGCCACAACATTAACATCCTTGAATCAGAAGGATAGCGTGAGGTTATGGGACTAGAAGTTGAGATAGTTGACATAACACAACCTGTTAAGACAAGGAAAGTAAATATAGGCTCAGAGGAAAAGCCCAAATTTGCACACATCGTAGATTATTGGGATGAGGATACAGTAGACAAGGCCATTGAATTACTGCATGAGTATGAAGAGCTATTTTTGATGAAGTTCACTGATTTAAAAGGTATTGTAGGCAATCTGGGCGTAATGAAGATCACTTTCAAGCCAGATGTGAAACCTGTAAAACAACAACCATATAGGCTAAACCCAAAATACAAAGAGAAGGTGAAGGAGGAGCTCAAGAAGATGGTCACAACTGAAATAGTTGAACTTACGAATCTCGATGGTAGTGCAAGAGAAAAATACTAAGGGAGAAATAAGGATTTGTGTCGATTTAAGAAAGTTGAACGATCCATGCGTGCATGACCCATTCCCGATACCATTTACTGATTAAGTTCTGGATAATGTGGGAGGACAGGAGGCCTACTCCTTTACAGACTAGTGTTCAGGGTACCATCAAATTAAGATCGTGTTGGGAGATAGGAGTAAGACCACTTTTTCTACGGAATGGGGATTGTTTCAGTATACAGTCATGCCGTTTGGATTGAAGAATGCACCTATGATATTCTCTAAAGTTTTCATTGCAACATTTAAAGAATTCATTCATAAATTTCTAAAGGTTTACTTTGATGGTTGGACATTATTTGGACTATCAAAGAAGCATGTTTCGAGCCTGCGCTTGATGTTGGATGCTTGTAGCAAATATCAACTCTCGCTAAACATAAAAAAACGTATTTTTTGTGTACCATATGAAATATTACTAGGACATGTTGTTTGCAAGTAGGGGATGATAGTGGACTCTGCAAAAATTATTGCTATTATAAATTTGGATCTGCCTAAGAACGTGAAGCAACTATGCGCAAGTCTAGGGCATACTGATTATTATTAGAATTTTACAAAGTCCTACGCACAAATTAAAACGTCGATGGAGAAATTACTGAAGAAAGATGTCGTCTTTTGTTGGGACGATGAATGTTAGAAGAGCCTTGACATCTTAAAGGAAAAAATGGTCACTGCATTGATTCTGGTGTTTCCAGACTATAAGAAGGAGTTCCACGTTAATGTAGATGTGTCGTGCATGGCTTTGGGGGTTGTCTTAGTGTAGCCAGGAGAAGGGGGTCTTGATCACCCCATCGCATTTGCAAGTCGAAAGTTATCTAAGGGATAAATAAATTATTCCACAACGAAACAGGAGGGCTTAACTATGGTGTATGTGCTACAAAAATTCAGGCATTACTTATTAGGCGCTTACTTCAAGATGTTCACAGACCATTCTATGCTGAAGTACTTGGTGAACAAGCCTGTGTTGGAGGGGGGGGGCGAGATTTTCAAGTGGCTATTGTTGTTCCAAGGGTACTATTTTGAGGTAATATTTAAGCCAGGAAAATTGAACACTGGGCCGGATCATTTGTCGAGAATTGAGACTAGTGAGGAACCAATGAACATTAAGAAGGACTCCCCGATGCACAACTCTTTGCTATAAGTATTTCTGATGATCATTTTGCTGATATCATTTACTATTTATCTACCTGAGTAGCCCCTGAGGAGTATACAACTCAATAGATTAAATAACTTGTATGCAGAGCTGTGGATTTTTCTCTGATTGCCGGACATTTGTATAAAATGGGTCCCAATGAGATATTGCGCAAATATGTCCTTAAGCATGAAAGACATAGTATTTTGGCTTAATCATATGGTGGTGTGGAGGGAGGACACTATGCAGGAAAATCCACTATGAAAAATATTTGAAGAGCAAGACTATGGTAGCCCACGGTGCATAAGGATTCCAAAGAATATTGTAGTGCTTGTGATGTCTGCCAGAGGACTAGAGGACTGTCAAGAAGGGATGAGCTATTGCTAAATCCACAAGTCACCTTGAAGGCCTTTTATAAGCGGGTGATTGACATTGTTGGGCCGACCAATCCGCTAGGAATGAAGACTGGTGCACGATACATTATTACTGCGATTGATTATCTGACCAAGTGGGCTGAAGCACAACCCGTAAAGGATTGCAGTGCAGACACTGCTATGCACTTCATCTTTGAATATATCTTATCGATATTTAGGTGTCCAAATATCTTGATGAGAGACAGAGGATCACACTTCCTACACAACACTATTGAAGCATTAACAGAGGAGTTTCAGGTACATCATGAGAAGAGCACATCTTATCATCCTCAGGCGAATGGCACAGTTGCGACTTTCAACAAAATTTTGGAGAACACTCTGACTAAGGTATGCAACATCAACAGAAACAATTGGGATTATGCATACCATCAGTTTTATGGGCATACGGAACTACTTGCAAGAGGTTCACGGGACAGACTCTGTTTAGATTGCCTTATGGACATGAAGCCGTAATGCCTATGGAATACATAGTACTGAGTCTCAGAATTGTCGCAGTCATGGACATGGCAGACAACGACATTATGGAGGAGATATTAGAATAATTGATCGCACTTGAGGAAGATCTCTTTATTGCAAGATTTCACCAACAAGTGCAGAAAGATAGGGAAAAGGCCTGGCACGACCGACATATTAAGCAGAAAACTTTCAAGAATGGAGACTTTGTTTTGTTATAAGATAGTAAGTTCACAAAGTTCCTGGGAAAATTCAAAATGCATTGGTTAGGACCATACATTGTTTGGGATATCTCATATGGTGGCGCAGTTCAACTCGCGAAGTTGAATGGAGAACTCTTTCCTGGATGAGTAAATGGGAGTAGGTTGAAGCTCTACAAGGAGGATTTTGTCCTTGGGATTGTGCAATGACTATATGAATGGAGAAGAGTCTTAGTGCTACAGGTAGTTGGCAGAAAGCACGAGACTTTAAACTATGTGCCAAAGAATGAGTTCGTCGAGGAGGAAGTGTTGGGCGGTATTCAGGAGAATGGTGCAGGTGGAGGAAGATAAGATGAAGAGGGAGTAACTATGCTGCAGGGAGGGTCTGACACATTTTATCCAGAATATGACCATTGGGATTACTACATTTGATTTGACAGGGAAATTATCGGTAAAAGGAGCGAGGGGGAACACATTTAATTGGAATATATGGGAAAATCTACCACCAAATTCGCATTTATGAGGTGGATATGAAGGAGATCATGAAGTTTGAAATTCAAAAAGGTTATAAATATGGAAACCTGCTACACATTCGAACACTTTTCTTACTGAGATTTCAATTGGTGGTTTTTCGCTTAAGTGTGAGCCGAGCAATCTGTTGGATGAATTGGGAGGAGATTGAGTAATAATTTCTTAGATGACGGCTAGGATTCCTAATGTCTACTACACCACCAGCACCTGTCACCAAGCCAAGGTTCCTAAGGAAGCAAACTACTGGTGCAAGTGCGTAGATGCAAAATACAAAGCAACCTTTAGTTAGGCAATCACCGAGGGAAATCACCTAAGGAACAAAGAACTAAGGAGAGGTTGGACAAGCACAAACAGCCGATGGAGCCCCAAGATTTAGATGTAGAAGAAGTGGCTGGTAGAATCAAAGATATCGATGCAGAAGATGTGGAACCAATCTCCGGGTTGCCACCTTATATGCCGCCATGAAAGCTAACCTCTAAGGTTACCAAGGACACAAATGCTATAAAATTCAAAGTATTCAGAACATTGTTACCAAATGAGGTGTCGATTGAGGGAGACTTGTTGGCAAGGGTGCCACAACTGCACATGGAGGATTGAGATCTTAACTATCAGAGCAAGTATCCCCAATTCGAGCCTAGCAAGTATCTGAAATCAGTTTACTATGAGGAAGCTGGAGTAACAAGGGTCCACCCATGGTTTGCGGACCATGGTATTGTAAGGGTAAAAGATATATAAATGGATTTCTAGTAAGTAAAAGGAATGCTATGTTATGTTATTGATTTGAGTCTATAATTATTATATCTTTCTATATTTCGGGGAAGGGGAAGGTTCCTACAGTTGTGTGCGCAGGCCCCAACAGTTGTGTACGCAAGGTAAGAAGATTGTAACTGTGAAGATCTGAAGTTAATAAAGAAGGTTTTGAAGGCAGATCTGTGTGCTTAGCTTTTGTACTTTATTTTATGTAATCATTGTTTACTTTTGTGTTGTGGAAGTAAAATATAGATCATAATTGATGTATGAATGTTGTTATAGTTAATTATAGTTGAGATCCATTGACTTACGCATAGTAGATAGAGTTTAGATCTGCGAATAGCCTTTTGTATGAATAGATCAGATTTAGTATGATTCTAAGTAAGATCACATAACATAGATATCTAAGACTAAGTCAAGATCCACACTCCATATACTTCTAGATGTGAAAACCTGGTTCCATCATCCCCCAATATCACCTCGGGTGAGACTATGGTCTGCGCGAGTAGATCATTGCCGAAAGGGTCGGTGGTATATGGTTTTGTTGGTTAGTGCAGCTAACTCTGAACATGGGTCCAAGTCCCTCAAGCTAACAAGGATGTACCATATTTTATATTTTTATATATTTAGATTGAAAAATTGTTTCATCTACTAAATCACTTAACCTTTTATATAAAAGAGAGGGTTGATTTTATAAACCTAGAATAATTTGATTTTTAGATAGAGTTAATTGTAGGCGCCACTACATTCACCATCAAAGTCATCAAAATTGTTCAGGAATCAATAAAATAATAGTCCAGTGAAGATTGGTTTGGGAGTTCACAAATTCCTTTAACATGGACACTCAAGGAAATTCAATGGGCTTGATCCACCATGTTTCATGAAAGGGTGACTATTCTCAAAACTGTAGCAATCTCTCCTTTCTAATTAAAATAGCTATAAATGATGGTAGTGAGGGTGGTGGAGCTACATTCCAATGTAGATATAAAAACTACTAACTTGTAATGTCTCCCTTTTACTTAACATATCATTTTTAAAAAGGTTACAAAATAGTTAGTTTCTACATGCTAGATTCACATTAACTCATTTTCATGTAGCTTTAAAGGTTTGAAATCGCCTTTAGAAATAATAATATCTAAATTCCTTTGATTTTACATCCACCTTTGTATTTTTCTTGAGTGCAACGGTTTTGTATGTTCTGTTAAAAGCTTATTCATGTTTAAGGTATATGCTATAAATCCTAGATCTTAAAAGTTTTGCACAATAGGTTGCAGATATTAGTTTTCCTCACTCCTTAGAAACATTCTCTTGCTTATGTGTTGTAGTTTTTTGGTAAAAGACAATGTATAGAATTAAACAATATAATCAACAAACATATAGATAAAAAGAATAATAATTAAACCCCTTTTACAAAACGTTACCAGAGATATTAAGTTCGTGCATGGAATAAAAAACTATAATTACTTATATAGATGAAAGAGATAGTAATTTTGTGCATGGAATATAAAAATACAATTACATATATAGATGAAAGAGATACTAAGTTTGTGCATGGAATAAAAAAATATAATTATTTATATAGATGATTTGCTGGTGGAGACGAAGTGGACTCGATTCCGCCCCTTCCTTCTATTAGTAAAGCAGATTGACTGTCTTCTGGTACAATATAGATAAATTCATTTAGAATTCAAAGCCAGGTTTTCTTGCCTACAATTATATAAATATATCAAACTCTCTCTCTCACACACACACACACATATATATAGCTTTTGAACCATATATATAGTTAAAACGTTGTAGTCCATTGCTAAAATGTTTTTAAATGGATTTTGTTGTAATATTTTTAAATGAGTTTTGATGCAAAATTATAGTAACACCTGGGTTTGTATTTTTGTTAATCAATTCACTTCTTCCATTTCATTTTATTGCATTGTATTTGGAAAAAAAAAAACTATTTGTCACTTCATATTAATAATATTAGTATTTAATTTTATTAATTTTGGTATTATTATTATTATTATTATTATTATCTACACTATTTTGAGAAAATAAGAAATGTGTCTTCACTAATTTTCTCTTTTAAAATTAATAATTTTAATAAATTTGAAAACTCGTAGTAAGGTAAGTTCCCTTTAAGAAAACTAAATTAAACAAATCTCAATATTTGGTTTAGTGGATTTTCCAAAAAAAAATTAATCATATATCCAAATATGTCTCAAATGTTCATCTTCTAAATTGACTTGTTTAATTTTCTTTCTATTATATCATCAGTTAAAAAATGTATTTGCACATACTTATATTATTTTTTTTAATTAAAAAGAAGAAGTGAATAAAAATGGATTAAAAAAAATACTAATTATATATATTTGATTAGTTAGAATGTTTTTATAATTCATATATATATATATATATATAATATAATTTATATTTTGATCAAGTTCGAAACATTACCAAGAACCATATTTAAAAAAAATAGCATGCCATGGTAAACTTATATTTATATTGAATTATCATCCATTTAAAAAATATATTTATTATCTTTTAGTCAAAGTGAAACAGTATACAAGAAATGTTCAATATTATATATATATATATATATATATATATGAAAATTCAAATTATTAGTTTTATAAAAACCTTATATATATATATGTATATCTTACTCTAACAAAAATTTCCATAACATTGTAAATGACTCAAATTCATATAAGCATAGAATGCTTAAAGAATAATGGATGTAGAGATCCAATGAAACATATAGTGCTTAAAGAATAATGAATGTAGAGATACAAAGAAAGTATTTCATTATGACAAAAAAAAAAAGAATAAGTGTAAGATATAATGTTTATATTTACTATCATTGAATTTTTACTTAAATACAAGAAGTATTATTATAATGGTATTTTTATACATCTCAAAATATCATTTTGACATTTTAACCATATTCTTTATATCGCTTGTTATGTTCCTATACCAATAGGAGTCATAATTTTTGAATGGGAAGTCAAATCTGTAATATGTACATACCTTTGCTTTCTGCAAATGTTTTCCATATTCAAAAACTCAAAAAAAAAAAAAAAATGTAAAGAGGGTATATCCTAAAAGAAAAATCAAAGGACAAAAAGAATGAAAAATGTCAAAAAAGATGAAAAATGAACCCCAAGAAGAAAGAAAAATACCATGAAAGTGTGCAAGTATAAATGCCACTACTATTTACTTTTCTGCATAATAATGATTGTGTGCAGCTTGTTATTCATGCCACAATCCATGGTAATCAAACAGTTTAATCTTGTTTATTCCATGTTTTGAATTTCATGCTTAGAGATAGAGAATAAAATCTAACCAAATTGTTTAATCTTGGCAAATAAGTAGATAGGTAGAGTGAATAAAAGGAGCCCAACAGTTTAATTGAGCCCTTGGATGTAATAAGGATAGAATTAGATAGATTTCTATTGTAAAAGAAAAGAAAAGTTTTGATAAGGGTTTGCCAGCTTAAGTGCACCCTAATAAAGAGTAGAAAAAATGGTAGGATGAGTAGATGGGTAAGTAGTTGCATGGTTGCAGAATTGTGATGATTGGTTAGATAAAGTCATATCGTTTACTTTTATCATCAAGTTGCTAAAAGTATGGATGATAATTGAGCATTTACACAAAGTCAAGTGATTAATTTCCCCATTCATTTTACCCTTAATTTTACTAATTTCCCATAAGCAAAGTCAAAAGTGCCTAAAACCTTATGTTAAAGGGGCTCAAAGAATTTCTCTGACTTCTAGAGGGACAGGACCCTCGGCCCAATAACTTATAGGTCCTAGGTACTAAAAGCCCCTTCACAAACATTCACCTCCTTCAATTCATTCATTTTCCCTTAAAAAATCCCTTTTCCTAAGGTGAAACCACCATTTGCCTAGGGAAAGTAATCACCCCTAAGAAAACCCCTTTTTCATAAAAACCCACAAAAGTGCATTTAGCCTAAGTTATAAATGTTTCCATGTGTAAAGCAAAGACAAAAACCTATTATACTTAGTGCAAATCCATTTTTCAACAATTTTCATATAAACCACTAACATTATTTATATGGTAATTCCCGAAAAAAAAACCTCTTTCCCATATATTTTATTAAACCCCCTTAATACTAATATCCCTACCCCTAAGTTTGAAACATAAACTTTATTAGTGAATAATTATTGGTTTAATTAAGTCGATCAGTGACTAATTAATATACCTTGACCCACCGCCGAATAAAAGAGATTAATTAATCAATCAGTGATTAATTAATAATTTGTCCCCACCAATGAAATCACTCCCAATGTCCTTAAATCTCCATAATCCTTCATTAATGAAATCTTGCCACATTAAAAAACCTCGTTGGGCTCCTCCATTAAACCTCACATCAAATCATCGCCCCGATCACCGTGCGATCTGACCCCTGTTGATCCAACCATCGACATCCATATCAGGCAGTCCCCAAAGACCGACCTTTACCTGCCTGATATGGGTGGTTTCACTATTCACCCCACCGCTACCTGACGCCCGATGCCATGCATCGGGCGGCCTCTCTCAAAAACCGCTTTATCCCAAAAGTGGTGCGATACGATCCCACTTACCGCCTCCCATTAAATGACAAAATGTCACATACCCCGCTTAACGCCAAGTTTCCTTTCCCCGTGTACCCGCCAAAATCATTGACTTTACGAATAAAACTAAAAAGCTCATTGTTTTTTGTTTTATCGCGGAAAAGACCTCTCGGACCTCCATGCAAGCACCAGAGTACGTGCAACCGTCAACCCACGTCCAACTGCCAACTTACTGAAGCTGCTGAAACTCCAGACCTTCTTCCAGTCACGTGCGCTTCCTGCAAATAGTCCACAGTCACCATTACTCCATTCAAGAGCTAAAACCAGGTATTTACCCAAATTCGCCAAGAAACTCTATTTTATTCCCAAACCTAAACACATTGCTTCAAATTACTAAGTAATTTAGTAAGAAAATTGCTTAGCGACCCCAAACACTCTAGATTGGACCAGTTTTTCCCAAATTTCACTAAAAACCCTTCAACCCTGTCCTTGAATCCACAAGAACCAAGGATGGCCGCCCCAATTGCATTGAATGTCATGCCCATTTCTACTCCTCACAGGGATTTATACCATCTTCCACTGGTAGATAAATATTTTCAAATTAAAGATACTTCTGTCCAGGAATCCCCTTTGAAACTATACTGCAAGTACAGGGACCAGTACTTGAACCATGCAGAGTGCATAGGACTTTGGGAATCAAGTTTACCCAAATACCAGTTCCCCAGAGTTCATATTTTCCCAGAGATTATTCACTACTGCCACATGAACTATAGCCCTACTCAGAGAGAAGTAATGACCCCAAACCAGTCTATATTGTTTACCACCACTGCTGAGTCCATAAATCAAATGTTGCAGTTACAACCAAGCCAAACATGACCCCTCTTTCTGTTGGAGATTTACTTAATAGATTCCCTACACTTACCTCAGTCAAACTTGCTAGGTTTTTCCAGACCTTTATTAGAGAAGAACAATACATTCCAAAGCATCCTCCCCCTTACATGTGGACTATATTCTCTGATATTGGCTGAGACATCATAGAAATGATATCCAGTGTGTTAGGCCAAACCATAAGTGAATTTTTTGATGAAATTATTGTATCCTTTATGTCTATCTACTCTCCTGGACAACCCCCAGCCATCATGTTTGACTTTTCTAAGTTCACTGTTGATAAGATGCATGACCAATTCATGAGGATGGATAATGAAAGAGTGTTCAAATATTCCTTAGTTTTATATCATCATTTCCTGTATTATCAAGCTGACAAATTCTCAATCACACTCCAGAATCTTGATACGAGAGGCAACCCCAGATCGGTAGTCTTCTGGACTTCATTGATTCAGCTATATGACTCCCAATATTCTTATACTGATTTCATAGATCTCTTTGTACACCCAGTGACAACTATGCTACTAGGAAGCCCTCCCCCCATAATCAGTGCAAATATCAGAAGGGTCCTTCAGTTGTCAAAACAATATAGAGTGGGGGATTGGTACTTGTACCAAAACCACACTGAGATCAGAATCTATGGATGTGAGCTGAATCCCTACAAACTGCCGAGATACCTCCCTATGAGATTGTTTTCTCTGGAGTACTATAGGCAAATGATCAATTCAGATGAGGTGCACTTTATGAAGGCAAAGAAAAAAGCTCAACTTAGGATAAAGGATCATCTTGGCCCCTTCATATGTAACCGTAGGGAAGCAGGAAAGGTAGCAGAGGAAATCCTCCAAAGACTGAGACTGAAACAAAGTTTTATCTGGAGATATGAACCTTTAGAGTTCATTTGCAATAGGAGACAAAAGAATAAATTATCTCCTTACATCCACCACAGAATTCCTGAAATTGAACAGTATGTTAATCAACTTGAATTGATGGAAAACACTTTGGTAGACTGAGATAGCACAGAGGTTGTTCTTGATAATGTATTGATTGACTTAGACAGAAGACTTGATGAAGATTCATTTGTATAGGTGCCAGGAGTGTCCTAATCTAAAAGGGAGTCATAGGGACACAGTGGACAAACAGCAGAACACGGATCATCAGAGCAGCAACCATCAGAACAGCCAGAGATTTTAGAGGAACTTACTCAACCAGAACATACCATGAGTAATCCTTCCATTTTGCAGACTCCTCTAAATGAGGAGAGAAATCCTAAAAGAGATAGAGAGGAGGCCACTGCTTCTAGTAGACCTGTTGCCCAAACTTATGTCAAGAGGCAAAGGTTGAATCCATTGTCAGAACAGGAGTTTGCTGAAGAAAAAGCAGGAACTACAGGTGCAGAAAGTAGGCATACCCCTCCTTCA
>APFE030417704.1:2714-18703 GCA_000404065.3 Pinus taeda
TTCCATTTGCTTGCAATGACTCAAGATAATTGGAGTAAGTAGGATAAAGTGCCTTGAGAAAAGCGATAAAAGGAATATCCAATTCAACCTTAGTGGATTTGATATCGTGCATTATAGACTTTACTTCAGATGCAAGAGTAAGAGGATCATTATTTTGCAGTTAAAGAGTGAAGAGTTTAATCATGAGTTGAACAACTTGAAGTGCAGAATGTGAGTCACAGATTTCTTTAAGATTTTGTAAGACTTCAAAGGCAGTTGAATATGACGAAATATGGTGACTCACCTCTTCATTTACAGATGTTGCGATTAATGCATAAGCTTTGTTGTTCTTGTTTTCCCAAATGACGAGCTCTTTGTCTGAGGTAGGTTGTACTGGTTCATTTTCTCCATCTCCGACACACACTCCTTTCCAGAACTCATTGAAAATGAGGGTGTGTTTTATCATCCGGGACCATTCAGGATAGTTCTCCTTGCCAGTGAGAACTATTCCCACCATGGATATGATTGAATTCATTATGTAAAAAAAAAATATTTCTACTGATAGAAAAATACTTCTACCAATATACAGTAAAATTGTAGTCAAAAGGGAATTCTCAAAAGATTTCAAATCTATTCCTTATATACCCATATGGATGCCAATATCATGCAATGAATGTACCAAAAATAAGGGGCTCAATACAACTCCATGTGTTAAAGAGAGTTAAGAGTACACATTTTACATGTCTAAAAGTCTTCAACATATATACCAAAAAACTTTAAAGTATATGCCAACGATAATGATATCATCTCAAACACAAAAAACACATGAATTTTATGTGTTTAGATTAGCAAAACCCTGAAATAAAGCTCAGTTCACTACCCTAAGAAAATGCACTACTCTGCATCTTTAAAAATGATGGAGAAAATTTATTGTCTGATGGGAGAGCACAGCCTTCAATCTTCAATAGTGGCTCTCTCACTCACATATATACCATCCAAAAACTTTCGAATATCCTTCTTCTTCACGTGACATTTCTAATTAATTAAGGAAGCAGATTGAGATGCAAGTTCAATATCGTTTCCAGGTTAGTCTGTTCACTAAATCATCGTTCAGAAATTGGTCTCTTATCATTTTCCTGAACTAGAGGAAGCTCACCACCAATTCCAAAATGCAGGCATCCAGATCGACAACAGGACTGCTGTCGAGCTACAATTTATCCCTTAAGGCACTGCACTTCTCCACAACCAGAGGAGTTTCGACCTTGAATTCCTTCAACTCGCCTTGGTTGGTCTTCAGTGTTTTAGTTGTTGTTGTTCAGCAGCATTCTGCCAGTCCAACGTTAAAAAATACTGGAGCAGTGATAAACATGAAACAACGTTTATATGAATCGGTGATAAATAGAACACTCTTCAACTCTTTCAGTATTTTTTGGAACATGACACTGCAATAGCAATATGACTGCAAAGTGATGGTTTGATAATGAATAGGACACTACATATCTACACCATGGAAAGCACTACTTCATCTTTGGAGATGCAACGGAATTGTTAGAACACTGCCACATTCACTGCAAGTCTGTAGGGTTTGTCACCACACAGGGCTGTAGATCTCGGGATGTTCCAACAGCTTATGTGTTTCTCAGGTATGATCACAGTGTGGCTTGCTTCCTTCGGAAACAGACCGGACTTATGGAGGAGAGTTACATTGGCAGCCACTATGGTGGCAGCATGACAGCTATGTAAACTATGAACAGTATGGCATAAAACGTTTATGGACAGTCCAGAGAGCTAGAGAGCGCAGGCAGTGTCAGGCTCTGAATTATATGGGCAACTAATTGTATGGAGGAGCAACACTTCTATATGGAGAGTGGACTAGGGATTTACAAGGGACATAAGAGCTAAAAAAAGAAAGAGTTGGCTCTGATACCATGTCAGGCTAGGCAGTAACTCCAGAAGGCAAAAATGATTGGTGTATTTTATTCCATCAGGTAGGTCTTCATTATATACATGAGGGAGACACTGTTCAGTTCATCTCATGATGACTATTCATATTTCTTATTTAACTATTAACATATATTCACCCAATCACAAGGATTAGGTGTCAACAAAATATTTAAAAGATATAAATCAAAGAGAAAAGGGGAGATAACACATATCGGGAGAAGATAATATATTGAAGGTTTCCTTTGAGAATGTAATAACAAACTTCAGTATTTCCTTTTGATTAATGCAATCTTGATATTTTGACTATTATCTAGCCTTAAATATTTTTTCTATAGCCCTAATCAGAGTGTTGGGCTTGCTCTCCCGATTAGGTGTTGCTGGATTAGTGGTGTGTGTAGATTTATTTCTGTTGTGATTATTTCCTTATTGTTGTAATGGTTCATTAAGTTTGTGTTGCTGTGAATCCTAATTTGTTGTTACAATGGTTGTTGTTATAGTTATTGTTTGTTGTTACACATTGTTATATTATTGATTGAATGCTCAATGTTGGGTATGGAAACTATGGCCTTCATAGACTTTGCATGGTAGCCTTGAAATAACAAGATGAGCCTCGGATTGACAATTAATGTGGGGAAGGGTGAATTCTATAATTCATATTTGAACACCAACATTTTGGTGTTGTTTTCGGGGAGGCTTTCAAAGGCATGAAAGTACGACTAGTATTTACCATAGGATTGATCTCTTGTCATGGGGAAGGAAGTTTACACCTTTCTACAGGTCCTGAGCATTAGATTGTTTGGTTGTTTGGTTTCTTGCATTCCTTGTTTTTTTAGGATTACTCTCTCTTCCTGGGGAAGGGAGTTTTTATCACCTTGCTCCAGGTCTAAAGCTTTATATTGCTTTGTTTTGCTTTTATAAGTATTGATCTCTCATCCTTGGGAAGGGAAGTTTTATTTTTCACCCTGTTTTAGGTCTTGAGATTGATTTTTGTGATTTATTTAGTTTCTTTCTCTCGCTTTCTTTAGGGGCCACTCTCTCGTCCAGGGGAGGGAAGTTCTTATCATGCTCCAGGTCTTGAGATTTTAATTTTCTTGAATTTTCCCCCTTTATTTCGGGATTGTATGAATAGAAAGAAAAAAAAAGGGGCATAGGAAGACCCCCAAAACTCATGGGTCGAGGTCAAGGAAGAAAGCATCAACACAATCTGGAACGTAGTCGAAGAACTTCACGATATGACAACTATGGGAAATCAAGAGTATATTGAAGACTGGTTTCACTTTATTGTTTGCTTGCAACATCACTCCCTACTTCAAAAATTCCTTGCACCATCCTTAATAGGGAAGTTGGTCTCTCACACCCTAGTATTTATTGACATGCATTTCTCAAATTCGGGTATATACACACTTGAGGCCTTATTTCGAAAATGGTTCCATTGGAAGTACTCTTATACATAAGTATATTTCATTTTTTTTAAGTAGGGTAGGTTAGTGTAGAAAATAGAATATATAAGTACATAAATAAATAAATTTCTTTATATGTAAACATAGTTGTGTTTGCGGAAATATGCTGAGTAAATCATTATCGGTGATAGCTATTTGAATTTATTTGTGTATGTAGATATGTTAAATTGAAAATCGTATTTCTACAAACATTTATCATCATTTCGGAAAAAAAATTCTTGTTTATCATATCTTATGGCTTGTGGGCTTGATAAAATCACTAAAAACAGTCGGGATAGTCATGTTCTGAGGGGCCAAATGGACATATTTTCAAAATCTGTTTATATCCTAAGTAGCCCCTTGTTTATACTTTCCAATCTAATTTGAATCACTCCAATTGGATTTGAAATGAAAAGGATATCACCAAAACATTGACAGGATGTCTAATAGGCAGCTTAGGAACAAAGTTGGGACAATAAGTTTTTGGAGGCCTAAATGACTATATTTTGGAAATCTATTTTTATGGTATATTCATCTACTAATCTAATTTACAATGCAATTTGAGTCACTCAATTTTGATATCATATGAGAAATTTATGACCAAAATACTAACTTTCTATCATAAATCAACACCCTTAAAACTCCGTTTTTCCGGTCGTACCTTAGCACATTCGACTCATCAATTCTTCATGTCTTAAGAACATGTTTATATTGGAGATATTTACATGAATATACTTTAATATCAAATTTTAATCAGTTCAATCCGATATCAAAAGAAAACATTATGCTTAAAATATCAATTGTTGGTCTAAGTTTGGAAATCGAAAATGGCACTGTTATGCAGGTTGTTCTAAGTAAATGTGACATATCATATCATGGAATTTCAAAAACCTATTTCTATTGGTGATATATCTTTGAATTAAATTTGATTTGGCTTTGGAATCATTCAAATTGGACAAAAAACAAATGATTTATGATTAAAACACTGCTGGTTAGTATGGTCAACCACTACTCTCTTGCAGGTAACAAATACATTTTACTTTCTTCATCTTTCCATCGATTTGTTTTACCAAGTAATTATTTGTTATTTTTTTCATATTTCTTGGATTAAGAGAGCCTACACAACTCTCGTCTTCCATGATTTTATGCTTTATTGTAGGTAGATGCTCATGTTTTTTGCAGGTCCAAGGAGAATAAAGGAGGTTCATTTATGAAAGAGTGATTATCGAAGAAAATGTCAATTAAATAAGGGAATTTCATCCAAAAATCCATTAATAAATATGATACCATATGACGTTAAGTATTTCTAGGTGCCATGATCTAAAAAATTTATATCATAAGGGTTTGTTGCAAATTATTCCCGCTATTGTTCACCAACACAGAGAAAACAACATGATGGCTTTTCATCACTTAACATATTTATAATAGGAGAAATGGGGAATTGATTTCCATTTGAAGATCCAAGTCGTTTCCGCCAAAGCATTTTTTTTTCTTTTTCTTTTCCAAAATACCATTTTTTCATTCATCATTGAAACAGATTGATAATTCCCTTAGAAAAAAATTGTTGCAACCAAAATCACAACTGTTGTAACTTAAGTTATTGATTTATTTATTATTTTTCAATAAAGTATTGTTTCTTTTCTGATTTCTCTTATGTTTTTATATTTCAGGTATTGTTTACCTCAAATTCATATTTTTGTTCTCAAAATAAAATAAGGAAGTTCTTAAGTTTCATGATGCTACTCCACATCTATCCATTTGTTCCCTAGTCTTATCAGTATATGATTTCCTCGAATCTAATATAAAAAACTATTATGGTGATGTTACTCCATCGACGTTGTTACTCTGTTGGTGCTATTACTTTGTTGGTGTTGTTACTCTGTCGATGTTGTTACTTAGCCGATGTTGTTACTCTATCGATGCTATTACTTCGCCATGTTATTACTCTACTGATGCTACTCGGTCGATGTTGTTACTCTGTTGGTGTTGTTACTCCGTCGGTGTTGTTACTCCACCAATGTTGCTACTCCACCCATGCTAATACTCCACCAAGGTAAGTCACCAGGTATGTCCTTGACCCACTCTATGGATTTCATTGGTATTTCACTTATGACATCATCATACCTTGCACACTTATCCATGCACAATGGAACTTGAATCATATACGACGACATTAACTTGGTGAATGGGAAATACTTTTGATGGTCTAGGTTCTCTTTGACATAATTATTGGGTAGTCAATTTATCTTTGTTTATCTATAAACATAATCTTATTTTTAAGTAATAATTATGCAAATATGATTTCATCGTGCCAACTTTCAACTTTCCTAGTTGGTCAAGTCCCTAATCTTGTAAAATTTATGATGATGAACAAAAAATTGTATTTAAATATTTCTATCACTATCTAATGAAGTGTTCCTCAACCCCAATCTTAGAAAAGAAAAATATATTTATCAAAAATCATTTGAAATTTATTATTTTTTGAGAAGCAAAACTACCCAAGTTGAAAATAGTTACTACAAAACTTTTTACGCCATCACTAGCTCTTAAGGAGCTCGACTACCACCCCAAATATTAAGTAACCTTTTGTTGATTAAAAATAACCATAATTGAATTTTAAACACAAATAATCAACTATAGGATAGGAGGTCTCATCACGAGCCGACCTACCATGATCATAGGTTCTAATAGAGTGAGATTACCATTGCTAGTCACTAAACCAGGGTAATGGGTTTCAGTCATAAAACTGAAGGACAAGAGGTCTCATCACAAGCCGACTTGTTCACTTTTGTTAGCTCCTGTGAATGACATTGTTATTAACTAGTTACCAAGCCAGAACAATGATATTCAGTAAACATCTAAGTAAATTAAAATTATTTTGTAACTATATACTTTTTTCTAATAGATGGGACACTGACATCTCAAAGGGTTAAAATGGCATCGTTGTCGAGGTTATGGATGCCTACTAGAAGCAGTGGCCATGCCTATGGTATAGAAGTTAATTCAACACTATGATCTACTTCGTTACCTTGTTCCCTCAAAACTAATTTCCGATAAAGCCGACTATTGCATATATAAGGTTTGCTAGAACTCATGGTTAACGAGGTAATATTTAATTAGTTCATAGATGATGGTGGTTATGGTTTATATCTATTATTGAGTTATAAATATTTACTTTACACGTCAGGGATGAAATTTTAGGATATTTGATATTTTTCATTTTGTATCATCTAATCTATCATTTGTTTATTCTACAAGTATCATATCTTTAACCATAGATAGTTGCTTTGTCCAATTAGTTACCATTTATTCATAGCTTAACAACACTACTATTTTGGGGTAGAATAAAGAGGCCTAATTTTGATTTTGAACCCCAGGTAATTGGAATTACTAATTGAGGATACTCATGAGATGTGTTATAGAAATCTTGATGATAGGGAAACTAATCAATTTGAGGGAAGGAAATCCTACTAGACTTTCCGATTACTTTATTTTAGCATGCATGGCTTCCAACTTTCGCATCACTTTTAGCATCAGCTCAGCCTACATCAACTTCAACAAATGTCAATCCATACATTCCATTCCACATTTTTACGGAGGTAAAACTTGAGGTAAAATAGCATAATCTTTTGATTTATTAAAAGTTTAGGAGAATGTCATAAAAAAAAAAGCCACTGAGCATTATTCACTCATATTTTTCAACCCTTATTTCCCCTTCTTTACCACTTCCCATTTTTCAGAAAGAGAAAAGATTTTAGTTTGGGGGAGTGTTACGTTCATTAATTTATTCATCATGACCATGCCATTAATATTCTTTATCATCCATAAATCTCCTTATTCATTCTCAAAACCTCCCTTATTTCATGTTGTTATACACCAAGAAAATATTTCAACAACGATTGTAGAAAGCACCTCAATTTGTTTTCTAGTGTAGCATGAGGGCATGCTAATTCTCCAGTTTGGGGTAAGAGTTGCTATGTGTTGAGTCACGAAATGGGTATGTATTTACAATTAATTTCATCACTTTTTTCCTTGTTTCTTATCTTTTTCATATCTTAATGTGCTAATATATTGATTGATTATGATAAGAAATGGCTAAACTACTCGCAGTTAAGATCTAGCTATAGTAACTGACTTTTACTCTTTTTTTGTGCAAAAAAACGATAAAAGGAACAATTGTTGTTCCCTAAATTTGGAACATCATAAACCAACAAGCGGAGGGCGGAATGCGTCGGTTGCAGACCAGGTTGAGGGAAAATCAGGAGGATCAATGCAAAAAAGGAAAGGTACCTGAAGTTAGCAATCAGTTGTGAATCCCGATCCTGATGGATCGCATTTATATTTTACCCTTCCCGATTATAAAAGAAGATGATTGTAGGAAGAAAGGGGGGAATTCTTGTTATTTCAAGTTGTAATTTTAATTTACAGACTCTTGCTATCAAGAGAACATGATCATATTGTAATGTTACTCAAGTTCAATGATTAATATATAATTTGAGGTTGTTGTTCATTCACCTTATCTGAAGTAGCTCAGCAGCATTCGCTGTTGGCTAAGGGCCCGACCTATGGTGGATTAAACAACTTCTCTGTATTATATCTTTGTGATTTCTGCAAGTTTGATTAATTTGTTAATTTTCTCATCTTATGCGCTTTTTACTATTTTCCTGTATGGAAGGAACATCTTTGCTTTATATGATTTACAGCACTGTCGTTTGATTCAGTTTACCTTCTTTATAGATTAAGTTACTTAGATAATTATTCGGATTGATTTAATCAACTGTAAAGAGTTTGGTTATTGCTATTGAACTCTTAGATTGATATCTATTCCATCGGGATTGCTTCGTAGAGATTGAGTATGATTTAGATTGGATCAGCTAGGAAGAGATGAGTTATTACTACTATGCTCTCGGCTGATGTTATTGTTGATTAAATTGCTTGTGTGAGATTTGATTATGATTGCAGTAGAGATTTGAGTCTTGAATCTTAGATGTCATATTTCCTTTAATGATTGCAATTTGAGTTTATTAGATGCATTCGTTTACTCTTTGTATCAAAGGTCTATCCTTCATTTTAAGAAACATTACTCTCTGGATTTATATCATGCACAAATTGTGTACACTCTTGGAATAAAAGGACTTGCCCGGGTTGATGATTAATGTGGGGTAATTAGGAGTTTGAAAGACACCTTTTATCACCCAACACTATATGTATGATGAATTTTTTCTCATTTCTTCCTCATTTAAGGTATACAATTTCATTTTCTTTTATAGTGCATAAATTGATTTGTGTATATCTTTAAAACTATAAATTGGATTCTTGTGATTTTTGGACAAAAAAGAGGTGTCATTAACCAAGAAATTTTTAAGCTAAACCAATTGGTAAATTCCAAAAATCATGAACTTTTACCTACAACTATTTTGCTGATATATTGAAATACGTTCAATGGAGAAGTATTGAGGTAACAAGAACAAACCTGTCAAAATTCAAGAAAAGTTGATTTACAATTTTTGAGAAATTAAACATCATTACATATAGCCATTTTGTTTATATTTTGATATGTTTGCATCACATAGATTTTATTTTTGGATTGGAGAAGCATTGATATAGTAGAAATTTTCTTGCAAAATTTCAGCAAAATCTAGTTTGAAATTTTTGAGAAAATGGTTATTGAAGTTTGTTTTTACTTGTATCATAATTTGCTGCAACTTCATATGATTGAAAGTAAATATGAAAATGGTCACAACTTCACCAACAATGATAGAATTTCACCAATAATGATAGAATTGAAAAACTATTGTTTTAAAGAAGCATTTGGGGAAGAGACCTTTTGTTCCATCAATATCATGAACTGGGGTGAGAATTTTGATTATTGTATCATAGCTTGGTTAATACAAAGATGTTGGGTTGCATGAGGACATGCAACATGTTCAGTTTGGGGAGACGTTGGGCTATTAATTTGTCATTATTATTATCACTTACTAACAACAATTTTATCCATTTATACTATTTTTTTATCACATTATTTATCACAATTCATTATATAACTCTATTTATAATTATTTATGCTCTTGTGGATAAGTAATATTTGTTCTCTTTTATTTTTAATAAATTGATGGTTATTATGCATGATTTTGCCAATGATTGTTTATTGATGAATTTGTTATAACATCACTCACGATTTTAGACTCCAAGATCTCTTATAGATTGGAATTTGATCTTCAGCTCATAATCAAATATTCCAACTCGCAAATCCACTGGAATAAAAAGCGACAGTTTTGCGTTGGATGTTTCTGGAAAATGAGGAAGAATATTGAAAATCTGAGACATGTTTTTTGTGCAGAACGGCCTAATTAGTTTCCCGATGTGTATCTTTCCATAATTCGGTTTGGATTGGGAAAAAGTGAGGTTCCTCGAAGGACATATTTGTAGATTTTCTGTTGTGGCCATTTTATAAATTGCCCAATTGCAATAACCAAATTCGACTTGTTCCAACTCAATCATGATGGGAAGATCTCTCAGATCTCATCTTTCTTGTTGATATTTTGTAATCAATCTAAATTGTATGGTAAATCATTTTGTAATCAGTTTGTTGTAAATTTCCCTTTGTTGTTTGTATATTTAAAAGACATAAATTAGAGAGGCAAGGGGATATAACACATATAGGGAACAAATTAGATATTGCAGGTTTCCTTTGAGAATGTGTTGACAGTGTTGGACCTGCAAACAGTCAGGGGATCTCCTCGCTAAGAAGTCCCAACTAGACCTCAGACCATTTGGTGTAGGAGTCCTAACAGTGGGTCATATGGTATCACCATGACCACGGTTGCGCATAGAGTAAGTAAGATATTATTGTTGGTAGCAAGGGTGTGACATGTGCATTAAGCCAAGGAAGGTGCATGAATAGTTCTAACACACAGAAAGTGAGGTGAGTGCGCTGCTTGGAAACCCATGGAAGCATGTGGCTTGAAAGGGAACACATGAGTGAAGATGCATCATAAATTGTAAAGAAAGTAAGCTAACAATCCAAAGTGATGGTTAAACCAACAACACATCTCAGTAAGATTCATACAAACGTATACAGAAAGAGTCCATACATGCATGCATAAGAAAATAGATATATATATCATTAGAGTAACCAAGATAGTTGAAATACAATAACACATATGCATGAAACGTGTTGGCTCTGTTATATTAAGAAGTGAAATTTCCAATCATATAGTACAACCATGATCAACCACTAGTCTCAATAGCAGAACATTACAGTCACTGCCACCTGCTCCTCCAAATATATGTACTAGCTTTGCACGTTGGAGAAGCCAAGGATCATTACAATACACTCCAAGATTTCTCTAAGATACTCCTATCAGAAGCTTGGCTGACCAAAATACTGGTTAATGAGTTATGACGTACTATAAATAGCAAAGGTTGGGGTGACCATTGACATTCCCCTTTGTGACTGTTCACCTACCCTCATGACTCTTCAACTACTCTATGACTGTTACATTTAACTATCGACACTTGAACTTGCACTTGACAAGATGTTACATACAATATTCACATGTACCCATGTGTGACAAAATAGGCTTGAGCAATCCATGCAAGACATCATAAAGACTGAGACAGTTGTGGGAAGACCAACTCTTCGAAATCCTCGTGATGATCGATAGTGGCAAACTGATGTCGAGCTTGGTCATCCATGATGGTGTCCATGTGCTCAATGGTGACATCCTGTTGAAAGAAAACTCTTACCTCTGTTGCGTCTAGGTACACTGATATGGCTCCTCTATTGAGCTCGTTTGATAACATGCACAACATTGTCTTGAGTGTGGCTGAACCAGCGAAATACTAATGCATAGTGTCTGTGTTGATATTCTAATGTGTGCTAGTGAATATAAGCATCAACATATTGAAATACTTGTTCAACTTCAGTTGGACTTGGTTCTTGTCTTTGCCTCAGTGAGTATGCTAATGGGTGGGATTGCATGCATGTGCATAATGACGTCCATGCTCCTGAACAACCTTGCATGTGATCGATGACAGTGCTCACCTTTTCTACTCCGTGCTAGCTGCTAGGCTGGGTCTATAACCTGTATGGGTGCAGTTTCATCAGTCTGTGGATGTTGCACCTCCTGTTATACCTGTTCCTGTTGCAACTCCATCTCTCATCTATGAAGCTCCTATTATTCCTTGAGTTGTTGCTTCAAGACCTACAACTCCTTCTTTGTTTCTCTCTCTACCTTCGCGTGATCCTCTTGTCGTGTTGTCACCTCATAGCCTCCATCTCCAAAGCTTCTTTCACCACAAGTGGATCTACTTGAACTTGCAACTTTGTTCCACCTCTTTGCTGTCAACAACCTTCCTCATGCATTTGTTGCACGCAGGTGTGATACTTCCTGTTGTTGCTGATGGTGCTGCTTGTTGTGATGCCACCACCATTTCATATTGATATCCTTTTCAATGAACAACTTGTGTCTTCATAGATAGGAAAGTTCATAGATACTTGATCGACTGCATCCCCAGTTGTGCTCTCAACTGTGCCTTTGACTCTGCTCTCCTAGAAGCCATTATACTTGTTCTACTAAGAGGCAGATGAACACTTGCGATACCTGGAGACATAGAAACACTCATGGTAGGAAATCTGTCAGATGAAAACCAAAACAAACTGAAGGACTGACATGCAACATACCTGTGTGACTGTGTGTGAAGACTGCGCAATTTTCATTGGGAGGCTGGGAGTCTAACTGCCAGAACTGCGAAAGGCATAGTCCGGGAAGTCGGGAGGCTAACTAACTATTGGAACTGTGCAATGCATAGTCCATCCTAGCCTACTGAGGACTGAAATTGTCCAATGCACAATTTCAGTGAGCAGTGACATGTAAACCAGCAAACTGCATTGTGCAGTTTCTAGGGAAAGCAAGGTACTGCCTCCCAAAATTGCATAATGCAAGCCTAGAGGTTAGTGCAAAGCAAAAATTTTGCAATTTATGGAGAGAAGGCAAACCCTTCACTTCCAGAAATGCTCAATGCTAGCTGGGCAAGGAAAGGTCCCGACTAAGACAACCTAGACTCGCCGACGGGAGACTGGAAATAGGAGAAGTATGAATGCATGGTGAAATTGAGTGTAAACAAGAATGAATGATCATGCATGTAAACAACAAGTACAAGACTCAAAAAATGGGAAAACATGCATGTGTGTGAAATGGGTCGCGGCAATGGCGACCGTCAGTGCAAAAATAGTGTCATGCATGCGACAATAGGGAGATGCAAATGAAAACTGAGACGGTGCTTCTACTAGATAACATACATTAAGATGACAACAATAATTCATTGAAATCAAGCAGACAACACTCACACAAAGAAAAACACAAAAGCAATAGAAACGTAGTTCAAGACATGAAAAGTAGACTTACCCTTAAATAACTAAGTTGAAAGTGGTGAAGACTCCTCGATGCAATGTGGGATGTAAGAGCTACAAGGTCAATGTGAGGAATGAACTATGCATCATCCGGTTCATGAGTTTGGATAAGATCAAGGTTATGACATGCATGCCAAAAATCTAGGAAAATGCGAGACCTAGAAAGAGGCTTCTAAAATGAGCTTTGCATGTAACCTCTAGCTGCTAAAAATAGATCCCTAGATCTAGGGATTCATTTTGCATTCTGCCTTTTTCTATTTTGGGAAGAGAAACCCATGCATGCAAATCAATTTTGCTCAATCCTGAAGGGAACTGGTCAACCTGAAGGAACATGCAACAACTTGCTTGACTGAGAGAGGGAATTGCACAATTTCTTAGAGGAACTAGACTGGTTTTCCGAGAGGGATTGCGCAATTTCTAGGAGGAGTAGGTGACTGCTACCTAAATTTTCACAATTTCTACGTTGAGCTGCAGTGCTGGACCAGATTGCACAATTTTCCCAAGGAATACTATCTTATTGCATTGTGCAATTTTTTAGCCCAGTAGGCTACCCAGCTAATTTGTGCAATTTCTGGGCTGAGCTGTAGTGCTGGGCCATATTGTGTAGTTTTTCCAAGGAAATCTATCTGACTATTCTACAGAATTTTGGAGCTCAGCAGTCTGTCTAGTAGATTTGCGCAACTTTTGGGGGGGAGGCTGGTTCCCCTCCAAAATTGCGCAATTTTCTGAGGGAGCTGGTCAACAACAACTAGCCCAATTGTGGAATGGCAACTTATGAGGGGAGTGAAAAACACTGATATGCATAGGCTAGAAAGTTGTTGAGAAATCAATGAAAGCTATGTACTTGACAGTGCAAGACATGCTGCTAAGGATGGTTGGTAGGGAGGCTCCAAAACGAAGTTAAGGCAAAACCTTGAAGGGTGGTTGTAGTTGCTGCAACACTTGGCGACACACTGGTATAACTCTAGCTCTTTGAATGGACCTTATTCCTGAAAATAAATTCTAACACCTCTGGAAGTATTGTTTAGTTCTCTATTCATCTTGGTTTCCGCACTTACTTGATTGTAAGATGTAGCATATCCCAAGTTTTTGATTGGGGATGAGGGGTATATTGGTGCACAAGATATATGGTCATCATAGTTTTATTTTCATCTCTGGTGTTGCTCCACTACTAGCAAGCCTGGATAGTACCCCGACAGAGTCACGCAGAAACACAAGCATCACTCCGCTACCAGCGAGCCTGGTTAGTACCCCGGTGGAGTTTCTTGCATCACCTCTCTATGCCGAAAGCCTTTCTCTTCTTTCTCCTTATTCATTTTTCATTTTTTCAAACTTTTTCACATTTTCATTTTTTTCATTTTTCATTTTTGGTAATTATGCATAACACTTATTCAATTCAGAGGTAGAAGAGGGATCCCAACTTATTGAGAGAAGAAGAGATTGTTCCTTCAGAGACGTAGTTTATCTATACCTCTGACGTGATTGTTAAGGTTTTACCCCTCACCTTACTCTACTTGACTGAGCTGACAAGGATTAACCCAAAAACAACTGACTAGAGTAGGTGACACTAGTTAGTGCACAAGCATTGTGTTTTCACCAAGGTTCACTTCGAATAGTACGTATTTCCATCGACATATCATGGACTAAAGATAACAAGTTCTTCATATAGAGGAAATATGACAGATAACCAAGTATTGACAACTACACAAGTCCTCTTGTACTTTACCTAGCTTGTTTCAAGAGTCACATACGGTTTCATGTGAAACTAACCTATGGATGTAAAAAATAAAACAAAAAACAAAACAAAGCAAAAGCAGAAGTAAATGTGCAAGAAAAGCGAGTAAGCAAACAAGCAAGCAAACAAAAAAATATGCAATGTAAGAAGCAAACATACATGCAAGGAAACGAACCAAAATCAAGCACTACTCCTACTCCTAAGCTAACGGTGCATGGGTCTGCTCATGTAAAGTGATACTTCCCATGTAGCCACCAGTGCATTGGTCAACCCGTGTTGGTGAAGGCATGGTTCGTGAACAGTACAGTTGTGCGAACCAAAAAACATGAAAGATATAATAGTGAACTTCACTCAAACACACTTCGAGTTTAAATGTGTCCACAAAACATAAGTGAGTGAAAGCGCATGACATGCACTCTATGGACTTTCCATGGTGTTGTGCAACATTGTGTGCAGTTGTTAAGCATATGCATACTCTTGACTGTGACATGCAAGAAAACGAAAGAAACGAAGACAACGTGCATCATGCACATGTGCTTGTTATGTAAGATTCCTCCAATCCATGAGCGATGGGATCGTGTAGTTCGAGTGGAGGAAGTAAAATTTGAGTGTTATATTGATATTCAATGCATGATGTTGAGCTAATTTATTAACACAAATTAACACAAGTATTTAATTATCAATCCAGGTTTGTAAAACTTGGAGGAAAGTCCACAGTGTATGGATATCAGATGTAGCCAAGCCTAGAAGATAAAATTTAAAGAGTTAAGGAAGTACATATTACAAATATAAACCTATTTTAACAATTTCTAATTCACTCATGTAATATGTGAGGGATGAGGCTCATAACTTAGGAGAACCAGGTTGTCCTTCCCTACAATACTACTTTCATGAATATAAATCCAAATCACAAATTAACAATGGTTTATGACGCAAAAGATGTAAAAGAAGAGGCTCCTAACTAAGGAGGACCAGATTGTCCTTCTTCACGATTCTACTATATCATAATCACCATTGCTTCAAACTAGAAATACAGAAATAACTTCAAATAAGAAAAGGAGAATGAAATTCAGTTTTAGTTCAAGATCAAATAGAAGGGGAATTTAACTTAAATTCCTGTGTGTCCCTTCATATGTAGATTAGAATTAAACCAATATTCATTCAACAATCATCACACATCTAGATACATTTGAAACAAGAACTAATTTATGAAAACTATGAAAAATTAACCAAGAAGTGCACTTAGCTTGGTGTGGGGGCCCTCCACCCTTGCCTTGCACACTTGAAGAAATCTCAGCTGCAACAACTTCAGTAAATCAACCAAGCATGAACAACAAATTGAAATGAAACATGTTCTTCAATTATATTTCAGTCTTCAAAGAGTCTCAAAATCAAATTACATAAATTTTACATTAATTCTCCATTCCATAAGCCTTCAAAGTTTTGGCTCAAATAGAAGATGATGAAACAAACTGAT
>APFE030417704.1:55379-72189 GCA_000404065.3 Pinus taeda
TCTCAATATTATTTCCAACACCATGAGGAACCAAGGGCTATAGAAATGAAGAAGATATTGGCAAGAAAACAAACAAAGCCTCTTATGATCAGACCTAGGCAGTCCAATCCAATGGTCCTCATCAGTACACATAATTTAATTGCAAATGATCCTCAGCTTGCACCTAGGTATCTTGCTGCCCAAGAGCAAGCAATTAAACATTTTGAGAACATGTTCAAGTTGTTAGGGGATGACAACATGCAAGGTTTGCCTGAGGAGATGGAACACATTTTCATACAGTTTAAAGATAAGCGAGTACCACTCTACTAAAAGAATGAGATAAGCACTGAACATGACACCCATGTACAAGCAATCTATTCAAAGGCTCAAAGTTAATTGGATTGGCTTGAGACTTAGTCCACCACTACTCTTAGGGATGCTAGAAGGAAGAAGAAGGAAGGAGGCAATGGGAGGAGGTAGAAAAGAAGGTAGCTTTCTATGCACAATAAGAGGAAACCATAGAAGAGGTATGGGATGTCAGGGAGGCCACTAGAGCTATGAAAGACATGGATATTGATTGAGTTGCTCAGAGGATGAGAAACACTTTCAGTAGGGGGTGATGAAGAGCCTCATCATTGGGTAATTATATGGGCCTTAATTTACCTCCTAGCTTAGCCAAACCAACTCTTCTCACAACTTATTACATGTTTTGATTATATTTTGTTTAATGAGATGAGTTAAAGTGAGATATTATGCCTAGCGAACTAATATGCATTGAATGCAGGCTTGGAAGAGAAAATCAAGGAAATTTGGCAAGACTAAGGTTTGGAACTTGAATGGGACAAGGGAGAGAGATTGTAGGAGGTAAATCCTACTCATTTATTCCTCTCCCATTCAAATATTCCTCCATTAATCCCACCAGCTCGGAGTGCAAGAAGCCAAGTCATTAAGATTAGAAGGTAGTCGAGCAAATGATAGACAAGTTAGTTTATCTCGAGTTTGGGATCTGAGTCTCCCTAGATTTAAGGAAGTCATTCGGGACTTCAGTTTTAAAAGTAGAGAAGCATAGAACCTCATTAGGATTCGAATTTTTGTTGTAAAAACTCTAGTTATTTTCAAGCTCCAGATTGTGGAAGACTTTGATGTAATTTTCTGTTTTGGTAATAAGAATGAGCTTTTTCTTGATCTAGTACTGAGTTAACTCAGAGGGCTAAAGCTCTTGGGTTAGGACCCAACTCTAGCAGCAAAGGCTCCTCTTCTTGTATCTGTATGCTTAGCTTAGTTTCATAGGTTCATGGTTGAACTATCTTTAGAAGTATTCATTGCAGGTAGTGTACATTTGATTAATTGTTTATTAGTTTGCTTCCATTTGTGCCTTACTTCAGTAGTAGGTTAGAAGGGATCAAAGAAGCACCACAAAGCTTCCAGTAAGTGTCCTAGCCTCACTTATTCCTTATGGGATCATGAGTTGAGGAAAGGACCCTTATGGAGCCTAAAAAAGACAGATTTCCATTTCTTTCATAACATTTAGAGTTTACTGTACTTGAACCAACATTTGATCAGTTTTGCAAGTATTGGATTTCATTTTCATCTCTTCTATCTTCATTCTTGTAGTAGATCTCATCCATGATTCCATTTTATTCAGCAATTTCCTCATGCATAAGGTAGACAGTTAGTTCATTAAATTCTGCTTTTCTTGCTCATGAGAATTCCTCTTATTTACATGACTTTTTGGAAATTACACATGTTTGATGCAAAATAGGTGCTTGAGAAGTATAAAGAGATCTCATAGCAAGCAACCACCTTCCAACTTCATCCGCCCATAGGAATTCCTTATTTTCATCGAGACCTTCACCAATTTCATCATTTTACATAGAAATTCCCCCAAGCATGTTGAGTGAATCCAACCATCTCCTAAACTTGGTTTTGTGTTTTGAGTGATCGTAGGCCTTTTCTCACTCCATTCCACCCATCAACCACCTTCCCTAATCATTCCATCACCTTCAACACCCATCGTTTTGCTCTGGGCCGTATCCTATGGAAATACATGGAATCCTGTAGGTTTCTAGTACATCTTGTAGGTTTTCTTGTAGTGGCTTGTTTTGAGGCCGAATTGAGGGAAAACCTCTAGGAAGCCACCCAAGGTCACCCTAGGGTCTCCCAAACCTTCCAAACATCTCCTGAACCTTTTAGCCATCCACCAGCATCCCAAAGCCACCTGCCACATCACCAAAAGAGATTAACTTGCACACTTAATTTTTCATGAAAAGCATAAAATGACAAAACATATTTATTACAGGCCTTTACATGCATAACAATGATGTTTGATGCTTTTAACTTCCATGCTTAGGACAATAGCATTTTTTTAATGTTAATTGAGCATTATTGTAAAGCATAGCTCTTAGAAATTAATTAGGAAATGGTGTGCCTTAGCATTGAATTTCAGTCTTTTTCATTATTATAGTAGATTAGCTCTCTCTTAGAGTAGATTTCTATTTCTTTCATCAAGGAACCGAGCCTCTTCTAAATCCATAGAAGTCTGGATTGAAAACCCCAGTGGTCTCTCGCTAGCTAAACAATGACAATAGGGAGAACCATCACTTTTATTTGTGTATACAACACTGTCACCTCCAAGTTTGTATGAACCCCCGGTTGATAAAGTAAAGCTAGTAGCTCAAGAGTTGCAGCATTATTGCTATAATATTGGTGCTCATCAGATATCACTATGACTCAGAAAAATATGGGAATACCACATCTTTGACATCCGCACGGTGGTCGACAGTAGTGAACTAATGCCAAACTCTATAGTCTATGATGGTGTCCATGTACTCTATCGTGACATCTTTATGGAAAAAAACTCTTGCCTCTGTAGCATGCAGGTACACTGATATAGCTCCTCTGTCGAAATCGTGTGATAACATGTGAGTCATTGTCTTGAGTGCGGCCAGACCAACGACATACTAATGCATGGTGTCTGCACTGATCACCAGGTCTGCGCTGGTGGCTATGCGCATCAACTCGTCAAAATACAAGTTGAGCTCTAGTCAGACTTGTGTCTTTGTCTTTGTCTTGGTGAGTGTCTCAATAGATGGGATTGCATGTGCGCACACAACAACATCCATGCTTTTGAATACCCGTGCATGGGAAGCTTGCAAATTAGTGATGAGATGCAGGAGTTCTTCATAGTTCTGGATCTGACTTCGGATGCATGCCTTCAACTCGACTTCTCTGGGCTTCATCATCTTGGGAAAGTGTAACGGGGATCCCTTGTATCTCATTGTCCATGTTTGCATGTAGTCAACAACAGTATGCACGTTCGACAAGATACATGCTCTCCTAGCACATTGTTGCTGCCAACCGTTGAGATGGACAACTGCCTTATGCACGGTAGCAAACTTGGAATACAAAGCCTACACATTGAATAAGAGTGAATGAGAGCACATGTACCCCTATATGAAAGTATGAATGTCCTTCTTTCTTTCAAAATAGACTAATTTCCCATTCTCCCCTCATGATCACACAACAATATCCTACTTGACAACACAACCTATGCCTATCTCTAAATTTATGTCCTCTTCTTGATTGTGGTTGGAGTTAAAGGACACCTAGACCTATCCTTATTTCTTTAGTTAAATTTAATGCATAATCAGATCATTTAATCTTCTTAGCCAACCCATGGCTGATATTTAAAATAACAATTCCCTTAAGTAATCTCCTTGCTCAAGAAATGGAATATTTGTCCCTTTCTCTGCGTTTTAAATAATTACAATTATTTACAAGAGAGAAATATTAACCAGGGGATATCACAAACCCCTTCCCATTAACAAAAGTATTACCTAAGGGATGTCACTGACTCATTACTTTTGGAGCATACCCTATGCATGGTTGAACCCAGTGAGTATGCCCATGACTTCTTTGAAAGACAATTCATTTTAGTTTCTCCTTCCTTGTAGTTACACACCTTCCAAGTTCAAGCATCCCATTCTATGCTTCATCAATCCCTCAGGTGTTCCATCGCTTACCAAGGCTTCCTTAAATAGGAAGAGTCTTCATATCCAAGGCATCCCTCCACCTTGTTTTAATCACACAACACATGGTCATGGCATCTCATGGTGATCAATGCACTTCATGGGTTTCCAAAGCCACTATAATGACCTAGTTCTTAGGGTCGTCTCCAACTCTATGATGTTTTTTCTATGTACTCTGATGTCATCAGGATAATATTATTTTTCTTTTCAATCAACCTCATGCATTTGCGCTGGATGATTGATTATTTCACCTACATTAGTAGCACATAATTCTTCTATCTCGATTTTGTTGTGTACTATGATGTCATCATGCTATATTGTTTTACTTTTCAATTAGCCTCATGCATTTTGTTGGATGATTTAGTAGTTCACCTACATTAGTAGCACAAAATTATTATAAGATATAAAATAAAAAATTTAGAACATATTAATTCATAATGTAAACAACAATTTCTTTAATTTGATAACAAATACTTATCTTTGTCGTTGTTCTTGGTTTTACAAGAATTGTGTGGGTTTTTAGCCAAAGAAAGCACTCAGTGATGTATATGCTCCATAGCTATTTCTTTATTGAGTCCAACTCACTAATTAATTTATCATCCTCAAGGAAATTACTCAGTGGCATCCATGTTGCTACCCATAGTATTTTCGTATAAGTCCATCCTAAAGTATAGCTCACTAAGTGGTTTATCAACCCTAAGTGAAGCACTCGATGATGGCCATACTACTTCAGGTAGTCTTGAATCATCACTATCTTCAAGTTCAACTTACCAAGTACTTTCTCAGCTGAATCAAGCGCTCAGTGGAAAATATCTTGCTTCAGGTGGTCTTGAGTTAGTTCCCATCAAGTAGGGTAGTACACCAATTAAGCTTAGAGATTTCTATCACTTTCATGTGGTTTATCAGCAATTTGGCATGAATTGGTGGTTTATTAGCTACAACAAGGACTAGTGGCTTTTCATCCAACCGCAAGCACCAAAAAATCATTGTTCATGTGGTTTCTCATCCATAGACAAGCACTAGTAATATTTTAGCCAAAGCAAGCACCAATGGTTTCTCAATCCTAGAAAGCACCTATTATGTTAATTGTATGGGTGGTTTATAAAAAATATGCATGCGCCGATGGTTCTTTAGCAACAGTAAGCATTGGTGATTTATTAGCCTCAACAAGCACACAACCTTTTCAAACCAATATCTTTGTGATCATTTTCATCATTGATCTCGCTATCATGGAAAACTTTATTAGGAACATAATGAGGATTACATATGCACCTTCTAAATTATTATTTACACAAGGGAATAAAAACATTATATGTTTAAGCATGAGTAATCATGCACATGAGTATATTAACTGCAAAATAAAGAAAAAATTTATTGGGTAGCCTCATCATGTTACCCTAAGCATACCATTCACACAACCCTTATTTTTAAGAAAATTAACCAATCCTTAGATTATGATAATTTTCAATAATGAATTTATCAAATGAAATAACATTATATGCATTCATTTCATTAAATCATATTCATTAAATTTGGAACATACATATTCCAAAATAGTATTAAGGGTCAAAAAGCGTACGTGTTAGGCTATTTTCATAGTTTCCATGTCATTCTCTATTTCGTCCTAGTGGATCTAGCTAAGGCATCAGGGTTGATCCACTATCTTCTTCTTCACTCTACTGTAATTTATCTCATGCATAGGGTTTATTTAGGGTTTTGAACTTACAACTATGTTTACTTAGCTCTTCTTCATGAGTTCCTTTTGTTTCCATTGAACAACTCAATCAAGACCAAATGAGGAATGAAAGAAGAAACAATGGAAATAGAAAAGACCATACAACAACACATGGAAACAAAACTAAGAATTTCCATGCTCACAATAAACCAAAATTAAAATAAGACACATTAAAAATTCACATTCACTTTCACGAGCACATAAAACACATGCACATGGTTTTAAGCAATGCCTTTTTTTAAGTTTTAATGATCCTTCAAAATAGCTTAAGAGAATTCTTGATCATCTGAGAGAGATCGATGGTTTCTCTCTCATATTTTTCTATATTTTTGGTTGTTTTTTATAGTATCTATAGTTTACATAAGTCTTTCTTTTCTTAGTCTATCACACATACACAATTGTTAGATATATCAAGTATCAATATATTGACTTATTACCTTGTCATGCAAACCTTATAGACTTGAGGCATGTTGATCTGGTCTTGTTCACACATTTAGATCCATGTTAATTTAATAAAAAGACATCTAGTAAGAGTACATATGCATAGTAGAAGTTTCAATATTCTTTGATTCCTTGTCATAATACTATGAGATCCAAAACAAAAAGGTAATTGTTAGATTCCAATCTTGATTTCCTTTCTGAAGCCATGGAACAATTTCCAATTAATAATGATTAATAGTTAGTATTTTCTTCATACCATGACACAATTCCATGACAAATTTTATTTTGTATAATAGCTTAGAAAGTGCATTGCAATCCTCATTATGGTCCTAAGGTAGATTTGAATTCACATTACTTGAAGATAGTATAAGGACTATGACTTAGCTAAAGAGAAACAAAACCGAGTCATAATGAGTATCGATCATAAGAAATACTATTAAGAAGAATATAATTGTAATCTATTGTAAATGGAACTAATCCAATGTAGGAGAGACATATTACAGAGAAAAAAAATAAATTTAATTTCATATTCAAGGATTACATCCAGTTTAATCAAGTTATACTTCACTAGGTCTAATACCACATGATACCATACTCTGATTGTGATAGAATAAATCAAAATGTTGCTTACTTGATTATCATTAGTATTTATGTTTTAATAAGATTACACTAATAAAGTTAGGCTTGAACACTATCAATGATCTATCACTATTACATTGCATCTTAAGAGTATATGTAGCCTAAACCCTTATATTATAAGATGAAAATTGATATTCAAGTTTGTAATAACACATAACTATCCACTTAAGCCATATAAAATAAATCACCCATTATAAGCACTTAAAAAATTGGTCAACATGTAAGTACATTTGTGAGAGAAATTCTCATATATTATAAATACAAGAGAAGTCTAAATATGCAATGGCTAACTATGATTTTAAATTATATCTATGAATTCCTATAGGTCTAGAGTTGGGACTCAATCTTAATCTTAAACATATTAAGTTTTGACATTGATCATATTTTTAAACACATGTGGACATCAATAAGAGTATTCGTTCATGCTAATAATGTAAATTAAATCATCTTCATAAATATTATTAGGTTTCAGCACTAGTTACGCCGTAAGGCGTTTCCCTCTGAAATGAACTCCCCCAAATGCTTTTCTGTCTTAATTGTAGCCGTTAGATCTTTTGTTAGACGATTGAAAAAAAATCAGCCGTCTGATTTAATAAACAAAAAATGTTTTAAAACATTAAAAAACCTTAAAAAATGTTTCACTTTCCACTTGACATCTGTCTGCCTTCCAGGAAAGTTCGTGGAGTTTAATGGCTGTTTCCATTTAAGGTTTCTTGGAGGTTATGGCTGTTTCCGCCTTTGTCTCATGAATTGAACTCAGATGTTGAAGCGGATCACTCGGGCGGAATTCCCTGGGTGATTGAACAGCTCGGAGCCACTCCGCTCTTCCAGGCTTTGCTCCCCACGCTTCCATGGAATACTCTTATGGTAAGCAATTACTATTTGTATTTTAATCTTCATGTAATGCGAGTTTGAGTTTTTGTTGGCTCAGGGGTTACTGCAACTTGTGCCCAATTTTGTTATGCGTTTGGTTAGATTCATACCAGCAGGTGCTCATTGAAATCCTCAAGTAGTCAGCTTTACTAAAAATGCTAGAAGCATCCTTGAGATTTTCTGCAATTAATATGTTGGTTTGTGGGTGAAGGATAAAATGATGGGCGAGCTGCATGACCAGGGACAGACGATAAGCGACATTGAAGAGAGTTTGAAGACCATTCCTCTGTACCCAGAAACTATAAGAGCAATCAAATTTGCCTTCTCCATGGGGTGGGTGATGACGTCATGGCTCTTTCTCCTCATTTTTAGTTTATTAGATTTCACTGAAGAAGTCTGTATTGATTGTAATCAAGTATTCTTTGGTTGTTGTGGTGTTGCAGGTGTGAACTTCGAATTGTGAGCGATGCTAATATGTTCTTCATAAAGACCATTCTTCAAGCACATGACCTGCTCCAATACTTCACTGAGATTAAGACAAATCCAGCATTTGTCGATGAGAAGGGGAGATTGAGGATTCAGCCTTTTCATCCCTTCACTGAAGGCCCTCCTCATGGTTGCAGCCTCTGCCCTCCTAATATGTGCAAGTTATTCATTCTTCTCAACTGTTACACATTAGCAAACACCCATCTAAACTGGGGCGGGTCTCATATATAGAATAACACATGTTCTGATATGCATATTTGGACCTATAACTTATAATTACAGGTCTGATATGCACATATGGAGTTATGATATTTATTCTTTGGGACATCTGGGATAAGAATTTGGATAAAGTTTTAAATGTATTTCTGCTTCTGTTGTCTGTACCCAATGGACAATGCATCCAATGAATACACCCAAACACCCAAAGAGTTGATGGATCTTTCCATCTCTTTCCTGACTGTGGAATTCATCTCACTTTTCTTCTTTGAGTGCAAATAATTAGTAGAGAAATATTGCATGCTGATAGTTTTCTTGTTGCAGGGAGCAATAATAGATGAGATTATGCGAAAGTCTTTGGAAGGGGAATCAGTTGCTAAAAAACAATTTATTTATCTTGGGGATGGAAGTGGAGATTTCTGCCCTTCTTTGAAGTTGAGGGATGGAGATCATGTTTTGCCGAGGAAAGAGTAAGTGACACCATTAAACCAAAATTTTGTTTTCCCAGGATTCTTTCTGTGATATTAATGTTAGCCAGTTCTCATAAAACATTGATTAATCTTTTGGCAGATACCCGCTGTGGAAGCTTATTCAAAAGAACCGTGATCTTGTCAAGGCTGAAGTACATGAATGGTCTAATGCAAAGGATGTTGATTAATTGATTAATATCTGACTGATAACCATACTTTAATATTTGCAGGGAATGGCAACCTTGACAATTTCAGTCTCTGTTTCTGCCTTGCAACCTCCATCCTGCACAGACAGTGTTTGCCCAAAGGCAACAACACTTAAATATGCTATATTTTTCCTTGGACTTTACCTTATTGGATTAGGAACTGGAGGCATCAAACCCTGTGTGTCTTCTTTTGGGGCTGACCAGTTCGATGACACCAATCCAACAGAAAGGAAGAAGAAGGGCTCTTTCTTCAATTGGTTTTACTTCTCAATTAATGTTGGGGCTCTTGTTTCCAGTAGCGTTATTGTATGGGTCCAAGACAATGTTGGATGGGGATGGGGTTTTGCTATCCCTACCATTTTTATGGGATTAGCCATAATAAGTTTTTTTTCTGGGACACCATTATATAGATTCCAAAAACCTGGAGGCAGTCCCCTCACACGGTTATGCCAAGTAATAGTTGCATCACTGCGTAATTTGCAAAAGGAAGTCCCTCAAGATAGTTCAATGCTGTACGAGGTGCAGGACAAGCGTTCTGTTATTCAAGGAAGCCGAAAGATAGAGCATACAAATGATCTCAAGTATTGTTCTTACCCTTTTTTTTTTTTAACTATGAGGGCTGGCTTTATATGATTCTTTTATTTACCAAAAGAATTGCATCGAAATGAGCATTATACATGAGAAAGTTTCAAGAGTCTAGAACTACAAGTTGACATGATTGCAGTATAAGTAAAACGATAATTATATATATCTTGATTTCGCCCATTAATATTTAGGATCCGGCTTAAAATGGTTGGAGATGTCTTGACAGAGCAGCTATAATAACAGATGATGATATTCAGGACAGTGGATTTTCCAATGCTTGGAAACTATGTACTGTAACCCAAGTGGAGGAGCTGAAGATTTTGGTCCGTATGTTTCCCATATGGGTGAGTGGCATTGTATTTTCTGCTGTTTATGCTCAAATGTCAACTTGTTTATCGAACAGGGCATGACCATGGACACCAGCATTGGTTCCTTCGAAATTCCTGCAGCATCATTGTCTATATTTGATATATTGAGTGTCATGATATGGGTTCCAGTTTATGATCGCATAATTGTGCCTGTTGCTCGCAAGTACACTGGAAAAGAAAGGGGGTTTACTGAGCTGCAACGGATGGGTATTGGGCTGGTCATATCAATAATTTCTATGACAGCAGCTGCCTTGGTTGAAATCAAGCGTTTGGATATTGTCAGAACTCTGGATTTGGTCCATGATACAGTCACACCAGTTCCCATGACCATTTTCTGGCAAGTTCCCCAGTATTTCTTAATGGGTGCTGCAAAATTTTTTTTCTTTATAGGGCAGCTGGAGTTTTTCTATGATCAGTCTCCTGATGCAATGCGCAGCTTGTGCAGTGCTCTTTCTCTTCTTACATCATCATTAGGAAGCTATTTGAGCACCTTAATTGTTACTATTGTTACTTCTATCACCACTAAAGGAGGAAAACAGGGATGGATACCTGACAATCTCAATGAAGGCCATTTAGACTATTACTTTTGGCTTTTAGCTTCCCTTAGCTTTCTGAACTTGTTGGTATACATCGCTTGTGTACGCAGATACCAGTACAAGAAGGCCAACTGGGGCTAAATTCCAAATTATATGTGTGATGCATTACAGTTATCCATGAGTCATTTCTCTCTACCGTTTCTCTCTACCGTGTTTAGTTGAATGTGATCACCTTTATCAGTGTTATAGCGGTGATAATATTAGTTTTTCATTAATATTGACCATGCCCTTTTTTTATTTCTTTACTATCAGGTTCTATTTTCAAAATGAAACAGAAAAGGGAACTTAAGATAAGTTGGAAACATTGAAATGAATTGGAGAATGGCCTAGAGGATAGAATGACTTTGCGATTAGATGACATGTTTAGATTTCAGGAGCGATATTTGAATGTTGAGAAATGTGAGACAGCACTAAGTATACACTGCACAGAAACAAGATGAGAAGAGGCGGTTTGATCTCGGATATCATTTTCATTTGTGTATTCCACTTTTGTTCAGTAGATTTCTGGATGTTTGTTTTGAATTCCAAGTCAAAACAGTATTAGCCTCCTCCATGCTCCACCATCTTGGATTCAGTGCACAACTTGCCCTCTACTCATTTTGGCAATATAAATGATTGCTGATCAAAATTATATTATTGACATATATTGTAATAGCAGTATGTTATCAAGATCGTTCCTGGAACCTAATACAAATGTTAAAATTTTAAGAAGTTTATGTATAGTATTTAAGTTATGAAACCATATATGTAGCAGTGAATAAGTAGCACAATTTTCAAAGAGATAACATAAATATGTTTCGCAATAACTTTTTATACAATAGGAGAACTTTCTCTAAGTAACTCCAATATATCCAACTCATGTGTTCATCAATAACGATTAGGTTTACGTCAATATATTTATATATATTCATTGCCCATGTGATTCTTTTATTAAGATGAGATGTAGCTCCATATATGCATCCCTCAGGATCATATCATAGTATCTTTTTTCAAAAAGTTTTATCATCAAAGCTGTGCAATCAAAGATTTTCTATCCATAAATGTTGGATTAACAGTCCTCACATCTCACATCTCACCAACGCGGATCTTCTAAAAATAAAATTTGGTCTCTATTCTTAGTATCACGCAGGCATTGCTATCTTCAAAATCGATCCCGAAGCCTCTATTCCCAATTGGTTCATTACTCTTAAGGGTCATTACTCTTAAGTTAGTTTTTAGTATCATGCAGACATCACATCTCACATCTCACCAACGCGGATCTTCTAAAAATAAATTTTGGTCTCTATTCTTAGTATCACGCAGGCATTGCTATCTTCAAAATCGATCCCAAAGCCTCTATTCCCAATTGGTTCATTATTCTTAAGTTAGTTTTTAGTATCATGCAGATAGTGCTATCTTCAAAATTGATCCCAAAACCTCTGTTCCCAATTGGTTCACTACTCTAGGTTAGTTTTTGAGCTATGGAAAGTCAGGACCAAAGTTGGTCACCAATTCCAATGCACTCTTTACCATTGAACTATCAACCTATCAAAGCTAAGATCTAAGCCTTCTTATACACAAATGAAGTAGTGTGTATCGATGCATTGTACCCGATGTTAATGCTCAATGCTCAACAATAGAACCAACCCACTTAAATAGCTGAAACATATTTGGTACTAGAAATGAAAATAGATACCTATAGGTAGATCTCCTCTGATAATTTGAGTTTAAGTTTTGACTATTTCAATTTATTTATGCAAAGTATTGTTTATTATCTATGTGAAAGAATGGTTAAAGTTGGCTATGTGTTATATTCTTTGCACGATTAGCTCGTGCATGATTCGTTTGCACCAAGTGTGTAGTGGAGGTCACAGACGGGGCAAATCTCCCAATTAAAAAAAACTTTGGGTTGTTTTTTGTGTTCGTTTTTAGTATTTTTTTGCCACACTATTTTTTCTTTTAGCAGTTTTGTAGTGCATGGTGGTTTATCCCATGGTTTTATAATTCATGTTAAGAAAAAATGGTTGTAATCTAATCCAAGTTAATGGATTAGGGATTTTTGGATGTTACAGGACCATATGTACTGTATTGTAAACAATGAAGTTGATTAATGATAAAAGTTAAAATTGCAGCGCTAAACAGTTAGCTAACTTTCCAGATTTGAATTTCCTTAGTAAACATCTTCGTAATATTTTTTTATTATTGTGTTACTTTTCTATTTATTAAGAATCTATGTATACATTACAATACTATGTAATATTTAAAACTTATAATTTTTTTTCAGAAGGAAAAAAGCATAATTGTATTAAGTAAGATATATAATGAAAACATGAAGTACTTCATATGAGCTATTTATAGCTGGAGCAATCTGTGCCAGAAATATCTAGATGAGATGGGAAGCATTATCCCAGCAATTTAAAACTTATACATTACAATACTAGATAATGTTTAAAACTTATAGGCTACCCATATAAATTTTACATGTAAAATTGGTTGAACCATTATCTAATTATCCCAATACCTATTATTTTAATTTCCAAATTTAATAAAAGTGATTTTTAACCGAAACTTTCATAGCACTTACATACCTCATTAATCAAATGAAAGAACAATTATGTCTATCATTCAATTAGACAACAAGCATCACGACGAACCCTCTCCTTCAATACAACATTGATACAGTTCTTAATTGGAAAAGAAAAATTGAATTTAAATAAGCACTTGGTTTCAACTATGGTACCCAAACACCAACGTTACCTACACCAAGTTTCACCCAACACCTTTTTCACAATACTCCAATAGCGAACTAAGTATATAACTCCATTAATAAAAACATAAACGCTTTAGAAGCATATCGCTCTAGTGTGTTAAACGAGGCTACAGGGTAGCGCATGGTCCCCGCCAGGTTAAGTAATAAATAAATGTATTTGCTACCTGAATTGCATATCGATTTTTGTTCTCTTTTCTGAAAGTGTATGGCAATCAATAATTCATAACATACAACTATGTTAACCTACATAAATAATTAAGAAATTCAACCTAAGAAATAATTCAGCCTGTACATAATTTTGTATGCTCTAAAAAAACCATGGCCACAAACATTTAAGGTTTTAACCTTCAAGGGCTAGCTAAAAGAATCGGGCAGAAATTCGGGGTGATTTGAAGCAAATTCTAGACTCCTATGATTCACCAGGCAAATCGTGCATTTGAGAAAGCGTTGTGATTTCCATGACCAAAAATATAATAATTATTACGCCGTAAGGCGTTTCCCTCTGAAATGAACTCCTCCAAATGCTTTTCTGTCCTAATTGTAGCCGTTAGATCTTTTGTTAGACGATTGAACAAAAATCAGCCGTCTGATTTAATAAATAAAAAATGTTTTAAAACATTAAAAAGCCTTAAAAAATGTTTCACTTTCCACTTGACATCTGTCCGCCTTCCAGGAGAGTTCGTGGAGTTTATGGTTGTTTCCGTTTAAGGTTTCTTGGAGTTTATGGTTGTTTCCACCTTTGTCTCATGAATTGAACGCCGATGTTGAAGCGGATCACTCGGACGGAATTCCCTGGGTGATTGAACAGCTCAGAGCCACTCTGCTCTTCCAGGCTTTGCTCCCCACGCTTCCATGGAATACTCTTATGGTAAGCAATTACTATTTGTATTTTAATCTTCATGTAATGCGAGTTTGAGTTTTTGTTGGCTCAGGGGTTACTGCAACTTGTGCCCAATTTTGTTATGCGTTTGGTTAGATTCATACCAGCAGGTGCTCATTGAAATCCTCTAGTCAGCTTTACTAAAAATTCTAGAAGCATCCTTGAGATTTTCTGCAATTAATATGTTGGTTTGTGGGTGAAGGATAAAATGATGGGCGAGCTGCATGACCAGGGAAAGACGATAAGCGACATTGAAGAGAGTTTGAAGACCATTCCTCTGCACCCAGAAACTATAAGAGCAATCAAATTTGCCTTCTCCATGGGGTGGTCGTGGCTCTTTCTCCTCATTTTTAGTTTATTAGATTTCACTGAAGAAGTCTGTATTGATTGTAATCAAGTATTCTTTGGTTGTTGTGGTGTTGCAGGTGTGAACTTCGAATTGTGAGCGATGCTAATATGTTCTTCATAAAGACCATTCTTCAAGCACATGACCTGCTCCAATACTTCACTGAGATTAAGACAAATCCAGCATTTGTCGATGAGAAGGGGAGATTGAGGATTCAGCCTTTTCATCCCTTCACTGAAGGCCCTCCTCATGGTTGCAGCCTCTGCCCTCCTAATATGTGCAAGTTATTCATTCTTCTCAACTGTTACACATTAGCAAACACCCATCTAAACTGGGGCGGGTCTCATATATAGAATAACACATGTTCTGATATGCATATTTGGACCTATAACTTATAATTACAGGTCTGATATGCACATATGGAGTTATGATATTTATTCTTTGGGACATCTGGGATAAGAATTTGGATAAAGGTTTAAATGTATTTCTGCTTCTGTTGTCTGTACCCAATGGACAATGCATCCAATGAATACACCCAAACACCCAAAGAGTTGATGGATCTTTCCATCTCTTTCCTGACTGTGGAATTCATCTCACTTTTCTTCTTTGAGTGCAAATAATTAGTAGAGAAATATTGCATGCTGATAGTTTTCTTGTTGCAGGGAGCAATAATAGATGAGATTATGCGAAAGTCTTTGGAAGGGGAATCAGTTGATAAAAAACAATTTATTTATCTTGGGGATGGAAGTGGAGATTTTTGCCCTTCTTTGAAGTTGAGGGATGGAGATCATGTTTTGCCCAGAAAAGAGTAAGTGACACCATTAAACCAAAATTTTGTTTTCCCAGGATTCTTTCTGTGATATTAATGTTAGCCAGTTCTCATAAAACATTGATTAATCTTTTGGCAGATACCCGCTGTGGAAGCTTATTTAGAAGAACCGTGATCTTTTCAAGGCTGAAGTACATGAATGGTCTAATGCAAAGGATGTTGAAGATCATTCAACAAACAGACGAGGCGCTGAGCCAGAAACTGGATCATCAAAACCCCACTCTGTTTCTCCAATTAGAGTGTCTCAAGGCTCTGTTACAGCAAATTGGCAATGGATTTGAATATCAGCCAACAATGCCCCCTGATTCTATCAGAGGCTGCCAGATTCTGGATTTGTGGGATCAAAGATTAAATTTGTAGAGGCAGAGTTGCAAATGTATATACGTTGATTCTTTCTCGCTTTTGGGTTAGACATTAACATCCTCCACGAATATGCTTTGTTACCATAATATTCCCTGTTGGTTGTTGTAATATAAGAGGGCTTTTCTCCATCCCTCCTCTTACACACAAATCTCTATGTGGTCTTCTCTCTGGTTTAACTACCCATTTTCCTTTTTGCCTGCTTGCGAAGCTATGGGATGCATGAAGGGCAGTAGTACTATGATTGTATTTGATTTCGATCTCACCATAATAGATTATGATAGCGATCCCTGGGTGATTGAACAGCTCGGAGCCACTCCGCTCTTCCAGGCTTTGCTCCCCACGCTTCCATGGAATACTCTTATGGTAAGTAATTACTCTTTGTATTTTAATCTTCATGTAATGCGAGTTTGAGTTTTTGTTGGCTCAGGGGTTACTGCAACTTGCGCCCAATTTTGTTATGCGTTTGGTTAGATTCATACCAGCAGGTGCTCATTGAAATCCTCAAGTAGTCAGCTTTACTAAAGATGCTAGAAGCATCCTTGAGATTTTCTGCAATTAATATGTTGGTTTGTGGGTGAAGGATAAAATGATGGGCGAGCTGCATGACCAGGGAAAGACGATAAGCGACATTGAAGAGAGTTTGAAGACCATTCCTCTGTACCCAGAAACTATAAGAGCAATCAAATTTGCCTTCTCCATGGGGTGGGTGATGACATCATGGCTCTTTCTCCTCCTTTTTAGTTTATTAGATTTCACTGATGAAGTTTGCATTGATTGTAATCAAGTATTCTTTGGTTGTTGTGGTGTTGCAGGTGTGAACTTCGAACTGTGAGCGATGCTAATATGTTCTTCATAAAGACCATTCTTCAAGCACATGACCTGCTCCAATACTTCACTGAGATTAAGACAAATCCAGCATTTGTTGATGAGAAGGGGAGATTGAGGATTCAACCTTTTCATCCCTTCACTGAAGGCCCTCCTCATGGCTGCAACCTCTGCCCTCATAATATGTGCAAGGTAT
>APFE030417705.1:5552-43277 GCA_000404065.3 Pinus taeda
TAAATATAGCATAATATATATAGTAATTATAGTAATTATAGTAATTATAATTATTATAACCTAAATTACAATCACTTAAAATTACTCACAATTACTCCTAAGGTCTGGTAAGATGGTAACCTAAAAATAATTTGGAGTTAACAAATTTTCATATCTGGAATTGAGGAAAAACATAAATTTTAAGGATCGAAAAAAAAAAAAACTAAAACAGATCCAGAGACGACCATTGCTTCAGCCATTATATAAAGACAAACACAACAAAAGGGCGCACACAGAGTATCTCAAATGACATTTTCTTCTGTCACTGGAATTCTCTAGCGATAATACTAGTACTGAGTACAGCACTGTCTAAGGAAGGCAATCAGAAGTTCTGTAGATATTTTAAAACAACATAAATGCAAGATAATCGCCACTAATGTCGAACCTCTTCTGATTTTCACCTTCACACATGGAATGAGCAAACAATTGTAGGTTTAGAGTAGGGCACTCTGAAGTCATCTGTAAGGATTTGAAATTGGAATTGTAATTACTTTCTCTAATTCAAATTTAAAACCTTAAATTGTTGCATAATTAATCCTTTCTTATTTTGAAAATTAAAATTTCAAATAAAAAACTTCTCCAAGATCGCACGAAGTGCAAGGATGGGTTCAAATTCAAGATTTTAATTCAAAACCGCATGGGAAAAACGATTAAAGCAAAATTTTAACAATTCTTTTTGCAACAATCAAATTCGATATGAAAAATAGAAAGCAATTAAAACCGAATTAAAATAAGACAAAGCTTTCTTTTTCTAGATCATTAAAACCGAATTAAACTGCAATTCTTACATAAGGGTGCTCTGATACCAATTGTTGGTTTTACTTTGTGGGTTTTCCTAATTACTTTAAACCCTAACCAAGATCTACTCCTTTGTAAGAAATTAAAATTAATGCACAGCGGAACTTACTTTCCATCTTCAAAGGCCTCCGTATGCTATTAATCAGACAGCTTCCAAGGCTCTGGGTTGATACGCTCCTGGTCTTGACTTGAGTTATTGGCTCTCGAGTCCTTCCAAGAACTTGCAATCCTTTTCTCTGGCTATCCTAAATATTATGACAGAGTATCTTGTCTTCAATGGAGCAGACAATTTTTCTGGTTTATCGCAAGCCTTGGAGACTCAGCCCTTTTATAGCAGTGCAAAACCCTAATCCTAGGGCAGCCGAAATTTAGCTAATACTTGGGAAACCAATCTGCCAAGAAATCTGGAATTTCGGATTTCATAAGATCTCGAAATCGGGAACTTTCCAGAAAAACCGAAATAAATCAGAATAGATTTTGATTTCCTTATTTAGCTCAAATTTATTACTGCTATTATTTTAATCAACTATAATCGGTCCATTAACAATTATAATTGTTTAACATTATTCTATATGTATTCGTATCCAAATCCTTATTTAAATACGTATAATGCCATGACTTAATTAATCACATTATTTGGCATATTTTAATCATTACACAAATGTAATCTTGCAACAGTATTTGATATCATAATCATAATGCACGTATGTCCAACTTAATTATTGTAATTAGACGTCTCTAAATCAAACAGTTAATAGGTGCGAGAGGAATCATTGATAATGATGATGACCCCCAAGGTACTACAGTACAATTCACGTGGTGTGAATACATGAGTCGATGTTGAACAACACCACATAAAATCTTTCAGTCGAAGGCCATAGATGTAAACCTATCACCGAAAGTGAGAAACTTGCCATTGAGGCATGCAAGCTTCAAAGTAATAAAAGGGTTGTTCCTAAGTCGACTTCTTGGATAATGAGTTGATGTCGACAAGAAGTGACACATTGTAGGAGGGCCTTAATGAATCCCACATCTACGACACAGAACGGAGCAAATGATTTTGTGGAGGTGAAAACGATCTGATGGTACAAGTTTCAGGGTGGCAGTCATGAAAGATGGAGAGTGAAGGTATTGCAGTGGATGAGGTGTAAGCTGGGTTGGTGAATTGTCTGAGCAACTTGTCTTGAACATATTGGTGGCAATGACAATGGATTGGTAGCTTTAACCCCAAAAATGGATGGTACGGAGGACCAATGGTGATATGACTGGTGAATGGAATAACCTAACTTGACTCAATCATGGTGATGGAGTGAAAGTGTCATGTTCAAGAGCGGCCTGCTACCAATAAATTTCTTCAAGTTTTCTTCCCAATTTTTCCCCAGTCATTTCTGACCAGTAGTTCTTTTTTTTGTTAAGCTTGAGGGGGATAACATATGCTTATTCTATAATTTTGCCTTCAGGAAAACCTATCTATATGTTTTAGCGAGCCTAGCGACAACGAAACTCGCTCTTGTCTGTAATGGACAAGTTTGTCGCTATTATTTTAATGAGTTTAACGACAAAGATAACTCGGTCCTTTTCAATTTTAGAGAGTTTGAAAAGAGATGGAAAGGAAACTCCAGTAATCCTTTTTCGTAGTATAATCCCTTAAGTCCGAAAAAGTATAAAATAATACAAAAGGGATGACTTTTCCGATCACTTTAGCGAGTCGAAAAAGACAAGTGCTCGATCTTTTTGTGTAATGATCCCTTAGGTCCAAAAAGATTAAAATCTAGAGGAGGGATGGCACTTCCAATCACTTTAGCGAGCTGGAGAGGCCAATTGCTCGGCAATATTTTTATATTTTACGAGTCTAAAAAGAGTTTAAAAGAGACTTGTCTTTGATGAACGAGTGATATTTTCGGGTAGCAGCTAGTTCCAGGTAAGGTTTGGAACTTTTTCAATCATGGCAGTTTAAAGAAGGTGGCTAATAGAATCACTCATCACAGTTTTTCCTCAAAAGGGTACAATCAAGCAGAGGCAGATGATCAGCTAAAAAGTGGAGGTGATGGTAAGAACATGACCAAGGCTTAAAAGCTGATAGTAATGCGATTACAAAGGTTATTTACTAACAATAGGTTCATTTTTTAATGAGCTTGAACTCTGGGGGAACATATGCTCATAACTAGGTTATTTTTTAACGAGCTTGAACTTTGCAGAAACATTGCTCATGTGGTTTGCATGCCCCCAACATGATGAAAAAGAGAGTCTCTTGTAACTAGATGGAAATCACTGCGGTGAAGAAGGACGACTTTGTCTAGAATAGAAAAAGGTGAATGGTGTGAGAGACCAATTACAGAACCTACAAGGGAACTTATCTTTACAACTAGGATCATGCCCCCCAAGCTTCATTACATTCACTAGACTACTCATGGAAATTAGGTGGATGAAATGAAGGTTTAAGAAATACCTATTTCGCTTGGAATACACTGTATTTATAGTATTTGATAGAAAATCAAAAACTGAAGGATGATTAAGGTCCCTGGAATAATCTTCATGGTAATCGGAAGATTGGAATGATGGTGGTAATCTTCCCATGGTGCCTCTCCTATCATCATTGATTGAATGATTCCTTTGTCTGTAGAATGTACATGCAACCAAGGATCTGAAGAGGTGCCATATTCCTTAGACCTATCTATCCAAACACTCGATGAGCATTGATTTGGGTTTGTCCCCCAGGCCAAGAAAATTTATTGCTACAAAATTTCTATTGGGCTTGGAGGCAATACCTCGTGATGATCCATGCTAACAAAATGTTCAAAAACCTTCTAAATCTATGTAGATATCGAAGATATCATATTGCAAGTTCCCACATTGGCCACTTCCACCATATTACTTGGAGGCGGTAGCGCAAAAGTACCCATTAGGGTAGGGTCTTTTAGGAGGCCTACTCTGATATTTTGAAGCAAATGAGAGCTTCCATGGATCATCAGAATGCTTCTCGTAACTTGTGAACTGTTGGGGAGAAAGGTTTGTTGGTCAACGATTGTAATTCCTCCTTGGAAGGGAAATGCAATCTTTCTAAAATATGTTGACATAACAGTAGCCATAGCATAAATCTAGGGCCTTCCTAGTAGTATGTTGTAATCGAGGTTTCCATCGATAACTTCAACATCAATTTCTATTGTCTTGTCCCCCAATTCAACTTGCAAGTTACTTAAAATCTCGTACGGGGTGTATATTCGTCCATCAAATGCTTTTAATCTCGTTGATGATCTTGACAAGGGTGGTGATCCTAAAGTTTTCCAGTAACTCATTGACATAATGCAGGTAGATGCCCCCTCATCAATGATTGTTCGATGAACAATTTTGTTGAGGGCTTTCACTTGTATGAGCAAAGCGAGTTGAGCCGATAACTGAGGTTCGTATCCTTAGTGATTAAGACCACAACATTGGAATCCGCTTGGTCAATCCCACCTATTATTGATAATAGAGCCTGCTTTTGGGAGGGACAATTTTATAGTACTTCAAGTGTTGACATAGCGGATGGCGATTGGGCTAGATCCTCTACTATATTATAATTCTGTGCTACTCAGGCATGAGGATTAAATGTCGATTTGTGTATTACTCCCTGTGGCGGCTTTATTGTTAGCTCAGGAATGATGGGTGGCACAACTTCGGACGAAGTTGTTGTTGAACTACTAGGTTGATCATTAGCCTTGTTGTTGTTTGACATCTGTGGATTCCCGTAATATTTATTCCTTGTCGATATCAAAGCATCATTTTGCTATTTCGAGATGGATAACATAAGCACTTGGGATTTGGAAGCATGATCGATAGCAAATAGGTTAGTTTATGGGTTTGGAAACGGATTAGTCAACACTGTTGGGGTATTTGAAGTTTTTAAAAATTTCATAACCTGAGCTTTATGTCAACAATCTTTCGTGAAATGCTTGTTGTCGCATATGTAACATGGATAATGAGGTTTCTTTTGCCTAGTAGGGATTTTAGAAGATTTTTCAAGAGACGAATCATCCTATTTATTCTTTTAGCTTTTCCCTTTCTTCTTGCCCTTGGTTGCTTCGGTTCTTCACCTTTGTCAGTCGACACGACATTAACCTCCGAGGCAGGAAGTTTGTCATTTTCCTTTTTACTGGAAACTACAAGGGCTTTACCAGATGGGGCCTTTGCATTTTGCATACTTGAGGTTCCAATCACGCCATCGTTGGCATGAGAGTCCCTATTCAATTTAGGAGGAGGAGGAAGGGAAAATTCTGGTCTAGGAGCATCAAGAATTTTGTCATAGAGCGTGCCAGACTGAGTATAAATCAAGCCTAGATATTGTGCATGAGTCTTTAGTGACAACTCCTCCCTTAGCCACATCTTCTATAATAGAAGGTAACAATGACTTAATAAACCATCTAGCTAGGAGCTGATCAGGAACATGTGTCTTTACCATTTGACGACGATGCCACCACTCATGAATATGATCAGATATGTGAGTGGTTGTTGTCTGCTTAAAATTGGTAAGAAGCTCTGTTCCTGTTTCATACCTTATGGGTAACTGAAAATGGGTTAAAAAGGTGGTGGCGAGGGCGTTGAAGTTATCGAATAAAGCTTTAGGCAATTTGATGTACCATTTCGCTGCCAGACCAGTTAACGTTCGCTGAAAAGGGCGAAGCCTAATCGAATCATCATTGAGAGTGTTGGATGAACACCACGGATGAAAGGTCATCACATGATTTGATGGATCTTCACTCAGATTTCCATTAAATTTAGGAATATCTAAAGGAAGTTTATGAGGAATCATTGGCCACCAAGGGGCGTAAGCAATTGGATCATTTGTTAGTCGATTGAGATCTAGTAATTCTAAAGTTGCTACGAAGGGAAACTATTGATTCAGGTTTGGAAAAGCATACCCAGGATAAGATGGGATCGCCTGAGCAGTGGGTCTTTGCATACCAGCATAATGTATTTGATGCTGATAACTTTGATAATGTTGATGGGCATAAACAATATAATATGATTGTTGGTAACTCTTTTGAATATACGGATGTCCATTACCTGCAAAGCTTTGTTTCTTAGGTCCTTGGTAAGCTTGCTGGAATTACGGTTGTTGATATTACACCAGTCGTGGTTGTGAGACCATTTGTTGCTGTCCAATACTAGATGTTTGACCTAGATGAGGGGTGATAGTACCTGTTTGAGCCAAGTCGCTTCAGTTAAGGAGCCACTAATTGGCGGTTGTGATTGAGTCGTAGAGGCAAGAGGCTATTGTATTACGACCTGAGAGACTTGAGGTTGACATACAACAGACAAGGCCTTCACTTGCGATACCGTCACAATAGCCGGTGCACTGGGAATGTTTGACACAGGTTGATTTTGTTGCATTGAATATACAACTCTTGGTTGCTAAGGCAGTATTGGTATCCAACCACTGGATGCAATTCCAGCTTGACCAGAATTTTGTTGTGCACTCTCATATGGTTTCTCTCCTAGAGGGAACAATGTTAAGGCATACTGCCCCCCATATGGCGACAATGTAGTGTTCAAAGGGTAAATTGGTCTTTGGAGACTGGACTGCCCAAATTGATACTGATGTGAAGGATCAATTTGCTGAGTCTCAACATAAGAAATTCCAAGTAAGATTCTAGATGAACAAATAGGAACAGACCATGTTGTCGAAACAGTCCCTAGGTGGACTCCATCTAGCGATTGGGAACTAGTTGGGACAAATGGTATGCTAGCGAACATTGTCAAAGTAGCGGGAGGAAGTTTTGTTGCTGCTGTATCAAATGACATAGTCCTAGATGTCGATGGTTGTTCAAACATATCGAGTCTATCCAAAAGATTTCCTAGCGATTCTACTGGAACTTACGATGAAGGGTGATCAAAAGAACTAACTTCTGTGGTAGAAGGATATAAGTGGATCCTAGTTCCAAAATGCAATGGGGTATTGGATGGAAGATCCTCCACAATCTATTTTATAGCAATTAATCAAGGTGGAAGAGGTAGACTGTCAGGTCCATAAAATATTTCTGGTGACGAAGAAGGTATAGAATCTGCAATGACAGATGTCAGAGGGGTGATACCTTCCGAATCAGCCCTAGATGGTGTTGGTTCAAGAATAGAAGTGTCTACTGTTACACTAGGATCAGTTCTAATGTCCTCTTGTAACTGCAGAACTTCGTTTGTAGAGGTAGGAGTACCAAAAATAATTGGAGTAACCCTAGTCTCCGATGATGTTGAAACACAAGTTTCAAATAAGCCAGGAGACTTTGACCCAGTTAAATGAGATTGCTTGGCCTGGAATGGTTTCATTTCCAAAGTCAAATATGGTTGACTCATTAGTCTCCATGAACAACAGGGTTTTGATTGAATTTCTTGCATGATTGCATATTACTTGTTCAACTCAAAATTAAGAGGAAAAAATGTTATTCCGAATTAAATGAATTTTATGATGCTTTGACACAAATCTTTTTTTCAATTTTTAAGAGTCGAGAAAAAGCTAAAGATGACTCTAGTTGCCTTCGATTTTTAACGAGCCTTAAGTGACAAGTTCTCAGATGGACCTTTTCTTTTAAGGAGTCTAAAAAGGAACGAAAGTGACTACTCTGGAAATCTAGATAGAGGGATTACCAAATTAATTGCAAAACTACAAAATACTTTTTACGTATGGCAGTCAATACCCCTGAATGTTGTGTTCAGTGCATTTCGATCGATAGGGTGGCAGATATGGCTTCCTAAGGATAAAGGATATAGCCTATTGTGGTCTCCTAATATATACTCGATGGTACATGGGAGCACAAGTCCGTACTGGCACTTGTTGTATCAAGCAGGAGGAATCACCTAACCTATGATGAAAATGATAGTTACCAGGCTTTACGATGCCAGAATACTTCTCTAGCCTAGACTTCTAGATGTTGTGTGTTAGGTTCCAAAGTGCTTTTATGTTCATTGAAGTTTATTTTACAGTTGATCTTTCTTAAGAAGTTTGCCTTTAAGGTTCACCACACGATGTAGATATACAATTCCTAAATATGCAATCTAAGATGATAAATAGTCATTTACTTTCTTTTTGCAATGAAAATCCTAGCTACTAAGGAAATAGAAGTAAAATTATTTCAACATAGAGCAGAGAGCACACACTAAGATGCATTGTCCTAAACCAATTTCCGCATGTAGTATAAATGCAAATGCACATGCATGTATTTGTTTTTCAGTTTCCTTAATGTGAGAATGACAGAAAGAAAATTAAGTACAGATCTAAACTATCTTTCCTCAAAGTGACACTTTAGCAATTCCTTTCCAAAAACAAAAGGAAGATTTAGATGACACTTTCAATTTCGACTTGAAAACTAATTTCGACGCTTCAAAAAATTTGATGATCCAAATCAAATACAATAGCAAAAGTATAATCGACTATCTAAAAGAGGGAGACTTTACGACACTCTTTTCTTTGACTGAAAACGACACTTGCAACACTTTCAAATCAAAAGACGACAATTTGATTAAGCTACTTTTTGCAAAGAAGGACTGTAAATGATAAAAAATACATAAAAAACATTCACAATTCCTTATTCATGGAGGATGAATAATGCAAAGGAAGAGACTTTCAACAGTGATATACTGATCATAGATAGCAAAACTACTGAATAATGCTGAAGATAATGAAGAGAAAACCAAAATCTGGAGGTAGAAACAGTCTCACTCAATCATCGCACTTGTAACATAGGGAAACATGGATGCATCTCACCTACAACACATGGGAAGTGTGATGCATCCAGGTTGCCAATGGGAGATAGTGCGATGGTCCAGGGACGAGACTGAGCTTGGTTTTTGCTCATAGTTTGTAGCTAAGTTCAGGGATTTAGGCTGAGCTAATGATATGCAATAAACACAAAGTATAGAAGCTAATCTAATGAGGTTATTTGAGCTACCACCACGGCACTTAGGATGTTCACAAGTTAGATCTTTAGTCCATAAACTAACCCAGAGATTAACTGAAGCAATGTTGATCTACTTTGTAGTTGCATAGCAAATGTAGTTCGAAGGCTAGCTGGCTTAACTTCAAGCTCCATCTGTAGTTTATAAAGCAAACAACAGTAACTAACAATCAAACTATTCGCTCCCCAGTGGAGTTTCCATTTTGTTAGCGGGAAATCTAGTGTCCATTCAGAGCTGCTAGTCCCACTAAGACAGGTAGTTATCTTAGAAACAAACAAACTAAAGTCACTTGTGTCTTCCTTTATGAGAGATAGATGAGAGAGAAGCAAAGAGTACCAACCTCAGTCTTTCGTTTGGCTCCTTACTTGTTTCCTCCCTCCTTTGATAGAGCTTCGTCACTCTTTCCTCACTTGTCCCCCTTCAAAGAACACCTATAGAGTCAAAGCAACATAATACCATCAAAGCATAGAGATCTATAACCATAAACAATATAGGATTAGATGTATATTGACCATACAAATGCGTATACCAATACAGGATTTAGAAATATACAAGAATATGGAGGAAAACTCAAATAGCTTTATTGATAAAAGTAGTGGAAGAGAGGATTACAACCCAGTGGTCTGACCTAGCGCCATCCTCCCAGCATGAAAGCCCTCTTCACCTCATGAAAAGCTAGATCACCCAACACTATGATGTTTCATAGAGAAACCAACAACACTTCCTTACAAAATACAAAATTCCATCCTTTGGATCTCTAGGATGAGGGATCCATATATAGATATTTGCATGTGGGTGAGTTAGCTTCTGGGATTTTAATTAGTGTCATTTCTCTGATAGTTCTTGGTTCCACTTGGATATTTCATGATCTCTTACTCATCCCTCGGCGAATTCAGAGAGGTAAGTGTCAAATGAGTAGTTTCTAAAAGATTCCCTGGGTTTCCACCTAGCAAACTGCCTCTGCCATTTGTTTACTCTCACCCATCGCACCCTACAAAAGGGATTTTTAGTATGCATCACACCCCCCGTGTGTAATAGGTGAGATGCATCGCACCTTGACCATGGAGCAGGTGAGATGGTCCAATTTTGACTAGTTCTGAGGAGTGTTTCAAGGAGAACTTCTGGGAAATGATGTAATCAGCTGAACTTGTTCCTTTAGGGTATGAAAGAACACTTTTAGGGCCTTAGAAGTCCTTGGTTTATGGACATATGTGATTAGGGTTGCAGTGCACAAATATGTCTATAACACATGTTGGCTCTTATTATATAAAGAAGTGTAAGTTCCAATCATACAATACATCCATGTAAACCCGCTAGCCTCAATAGTGGAATGTTACAGCCACATTCGCCTGCTCCTCCAAAGAGATGTACTAGCTCTGTGTAGTGGAGAAGCCAAGGTGCGTTGGAATATTTTCCAAGCTCTCTCCAAGATAGTCTTGTCGAAAGCTTGGCTGACCAAAAGCTTCTAGAATGACTTACGAGGGACTATTTATAGCAAAGGATGGGGTGGCCCTTGACATTCCCATTTGTGATTGTTCAACTATCCTCATGACTCTTTACCTACTCTGTGGCTGCTACATCCATTATTGACACTTGACTTACACTTGACATGACTTACAATGCACATGTACCCATGTGAATACAACTAGCTTGAGTAAGACAAACTAGACATCACTCTCACTTAGACAACCATGGAAGTCCAACTACTCAACATCTTCATGCCGATTGATAGTAACATATTGATGAGAAGATCTGTAGTCCTTGATGGTGTCCGTGTGTTCTGTTGGTGTCCGAGTGTGAATAAACTATTCAACCCTTTCCTAAATTAATTCATCAATCTAGGTGCATACAATTTTCAAGGTAATGCACAAGATATATGTAGGGGCAAGGTTATGATCTCATATCAACCAAGGATTTGTGACTAAGAAATTAAAGCATCACTGTGACAGTAATGGAAAATAAATTGCAGAACTTAAAAGTAATTCACAACAATCAATATAGATATGTAACAGTAATAATAATAAGCACACAAAGAGTAAAACAACATAAACAAAATAAATACATAGTAACTAATCAGAAGAGCGGGCGTAGCTCTCTGATTAGTGTTGCGTTAATTTATAGCTAAGGAAAGAACAACAAAAATGCTTGTATTATATTAATCTATAAAAGAGTTTTTACAATACATATCTCTCCGCAGCTAACCCTTCCCAAAGGAATAAAACCATTTTTATATAATACATGGGTAATAACATATTCCCCAAAACCTGGCAACTAAATGCCCAAAATATACAATAGTTCATAACAACAACTAGTTGCTGAGAGAGTGAGAACAGAAATGATCCAAAATAGGCATGAAAACAGTTGTGAATTGGTTATGTTGTCAAAGTGTTGCCAAACAATTGTTGTGAATCATGAAACTATTGCTACATGCTATGAAAGCGATACCTGTTCATCAGAATCTACGAAAATAACAAGTTTTAGTAGCTCGCATAGGTAAAACCCCCGTGATTTTACTTCATCAATTAAATATTCCAAGAGACATAAGAAAGAGGGGTTACCACATTAGTTTATCACAATAAATGTATATCAATTGGTGCAAAAAGGGTGGAAGGATGGGTGAAAAGGTAAGGAAAAGATAAGTTGATTTGGTGCCCAACATCTACCCCCAACTAGCCTTCTGCATGCCCTCATGCAGCTCACTACTTCCACAAGTCTGGGTTAGAATGGTTGTGATCCTCGTGGAGCTGGGTCAGATCATATTCTTCTGCCATATCTATTCCTGGGACCTTGTATCCTTCTGAAAGAAGGACTTCCTTCCACCAATCACTTGGTACATTATATGCTGAGGTATAATGCTATGCTGGTAACCAAATGACAAGGAACATGAATCAAAGTCCCATCCACCAGACCCCACATGTTTGGACACATGCTACATACCTTGGCACCTGACTTAGTGCCCGTGCAAAATTTGGTGCCCCAAAAGGTTCCCTATTCCAGACAGATGTAGGTGACATCATCCACCTTTTCTGGCAGCTATCAAGGGCCTCATCTTGAAACATGACTATTTGTTTGACACAAAGATCAATGCACTACTTATTTGTCCTCAACATCCATTCTCTATTTCCCTCGATCTCTAAAAAGGTAGTGTTCTTATTATACATAGTTACAGACCGTTTGTGCTCTTCTCTCATCATAAAAGGCTTCATGTTTTGATTTGACTCAAACGTATTGGAAGCCTTTTGCTAGTTTATCTGGTTGAGTGTATAAGAGGTGACAGTCGTTAAATGAATGCCCCCCACATATGGGACCGGGTTAAATTCTTTGTCATCGCATAAGAAGTACCCATGCAGATAAAACTCACACATCAAATGCTGGGTTACTACGTCAAGGATCCTCAATATACAAAGGAACTGTATAGAGTCCTTGATCTCATGACTGACCTCCTTCTTAATGCTTTCCAAACAGAAGAAAAGAAACTACTCATGGAAGATCAAGGCATAGCTAGAAGCAAGAGGGCGGCATGCCATTACCTATTGTGCTAGGTTGAACATCTATTCTTTGTTAGCCTTCAATTCCAGCACTTGCCCTTCCAACCATTGTACTTTTAGCTACTGCTTCACATGCCTCAGCTGTAAGATATCCACTTGCTCTACATATTCAAATATAGCCTTGCACAACTTCTCCTAAATTCTTTTCACCTCATTCTGGTAGTGGGCCACAGTGGATTTCTAGGTTTGAATCTCGGTTGTCAAAGAGAATTCATGGAATTCGAACAAGTGCTCGACAGAATTTGTCTAAGTAGCGGCAGATTTCGTCAGCACATCTTCTACCAATGTTTCTACCTTGACCACCATAGCCTTAGGCTTCTTGAACCGTCATTTATACTTCCTTACCTACTTCTTAAGTCGATGCACCTGTCTTCTCAATCTTCAGACCTCTATTTTCAATTGCATCGTCTCTTTGAATTGTAGCTAGTATTTCGTTTTATGGGGTGGCCTCCTTTTCTCACACAGTTCTATCCACTCTTACTTAACAACCACTTCTTCTGGCCCTATAGTTGGTTTGACAGGTGGTGGATTTCTCGGAGGAGTATCTATTAGTCTTTCTATTGGGTTCTCCTCCCTTAGTTCCTCACTCTCGATCATTTCTTGCATGACAACCAATTCTATTGACTTTGCAGCTGCTTCCTCAAGTGGTGGACTACTCAGAGTATCCACGGGTCCATCTGTTGGGACCTCCTTTCTTGGTCCCCCTTCCTCGAGAGCAAGTGCCTCCTTTTTAATAATTAGCTCAACCTTCTCTAGAGTTGTTTCAGCAGGTGGTGGATCGATTAGAGGGGTATCCACCAGCTTTTCTACCAGAACTTCCCTTCCTGGTTCCCCTATTTTAGAAGCATCCACTTCTTCCTCCCTTCTGGACTCCAGTGCATCTGTGTCCTGAACAATGCCCTCTTCACTCACTTGTGTTCCTGTTCTTCTGCAAGATGTTCTTCCTCCCTCTATTCTTCGAAGCAACCTTGCTGAGAGTCAACAACTAGCAGACTAACAGTAGCTGGGCCTTTAACCGACCCATCAAAATTTAGAATGGGAGGAACAAGAACCTTCTTTTCTGAGCGTCAAGGAGAACGAGACACTCTTGCTCCTCTGGGAATGGAGGCACATAAATGAAACTGAAAAATGTTTTCTTCCTGGCCTGTACCAGTTTCGACTTTAACCTCAAGCTCTTTCCCTTCATCTGCAACAATTCTGTTCTGGCCTGGGGCTCCTTCCTATGTTGCCTCCTTTCCCATGGTATACACTAGTTCTTATGGAGTAGTGTCAACCACAGGATTTATTCCTTCTACATTTTCCAGTATCAGATGGGTTAGTGGTGGTTCTTGTGTGACACCACTGCCCATATCCAGCACTTCTTAAGCAGATGGTGCTAGCACTGTCCCCTCTGGCATGTCGTTAATAAAGGTGGACTCTTTTATCACTGTGTCAACCCCGTTTATTGTATCCATGATTCCTTCCTTCGTCAGCTCCACGGTCTCTTCTGCTCCGAACCTTTCTTGCTCAGGCTTGTCTTCTTCCATCGGTCCCACAGTTGAGGCTGGTTCTTGTGGAACAACCTCAGTTGTGGTACTGACAATTTCTTCTGTTTTGAATCTTTCCTCCCCTATTCTGTCTTCTTCCATTGGCCCAATAGTCGAGGCTAGTTCTTGTGGAACAGCCTCGGCTGTGGTACTGACAATTTCTTCTGTCTCATGCCTTCCTAGCTCTAGTACCTCTTCTTCCATAGGTTCTACAGTCGAGGCTAGTTCTTGTGGAACAGCCTCGATTGTTTCTTCCACTTCAAGCTCCCTTTCTTCATCCTCCATTTCCATCTCTTCCGGCTTTTCTTGGTCTACATACTCAACCTCTGCAGGTTCCTCTTCCATTCCTTCTGCTTTCTCTTCTCTAGCAACTTTAACAACTACGATCACTTCTTCTGTCAATTCCTAGAATGTTTCCCATAGAATTTTAAAATGGGCTACTGCATGCATAACCAACAGCTGAATAAAACCATGGTTAGTAATGACTACTGCAACTTGTTGCGAACGCCGAGCGGACTATGCCAACAATTGGAAGTTCTTCAACAAAAAGAATGGCATGTTCAACGAGAAGACATATAACTGTGGAAATCGAAGGCGAGCTAACACCTTGAAATGATACTTAAATATAGTGGTGTATCGCCCTTTGCAAGTTATGTATTTAATTACAAAACCTGACACCTCGCCCCATGGGTGCAGTGATGATTTCTGGTCATACCCCCGGCCTTTTTGGACAACATTCTCACCAGTTTTGCAGAAATGCCTCAGGGAAATCCAAGAGGGAGGTTCTTTTGGAAAACCATCTCTGTCCCTACTGGGGTAATCCACTAACCTCTATGATAGCCTCCTCTATGACAAGGATTTATATCCCTCTGACCCTAGATCTCTCTTCACCCAAATTAAGTGTGAATTCTATTGCAATCTCTTTGTCGAATCCCTGCAACCTATTAAAATTAACATCCCAACCTACATCGACGAAAATCTGCCATACTTCCTTGTTATTGCAGACCAATGTGGTATCCTCTGGCTCATGATGCATAATCTACCCACCCATCACTGTGTGAAATAGTAATAGAACTTGGACGTAGTCAGCTGTTGGGGAGAGAGTAGAAGCAGCCACATTAACAACAATGGTGACAACATGGTGGAGCGTGGTGAAAGCGGCCAGTAAAATTTTGAAAAACGCGAAGAATAATGGAAAATCATGGTAATATGGTGAAACGATTATAATGCTTAATTTGGATTTAATGGGAAAATACCAATTGGTTATTGAACGTACATAATTCAAATTCCAATGCATTGACAATTATTAGGAAATCATAGATTTTTGGGTTACTATTCACATCAGATTTGGTAATGATGTATCATTATTATGGTTTTAATGTGCCGTCATTTTTTTATGATGGGACGCCCCCCAACTTAAATATGGCCATATATGGCACATATGTGTCTCATTAATGGAATATTTTAATTGAATCCATAAGAGTCAATGGAGGACGTACCTGGTGACCTACCTGGTGGTGGAGTAGCAACATATTAATCGGTGGAGTAATCGTAGTGGCAGAGTAACACCAGTGGCGGAGCAACAACATCGATGGAGTAACAACAACAGTGGAGTAACAACATCCGACACTTAGAAAATTTTTCAAAAGTAATAGTAGTGGTGGAGTAATAGCACCGATGAAGTAACAATAGTGGCGGAGTAACAATAGTTACAGAGTAACAACACTGACAGAGTAATAACAACGGTGGAGTAACAACATCCGACACTTGGAAAATTTTTTAGAAGTAACAACAGTGGTGGAGTAATAGCATTGATGGAGTAATAGTAGCGGTGAAGTAATAGCACCGACGAAGTAACAACAACGGTGGAGTAACAACATCCGACACTTAGAAAAGTTTTCAGGAGTCACAGTAGTGGTGGAGTAACAACACCGATGGAGTAACAACAGCGGAAGAGGAACATCACCGATGGAGTAACAACAATGGTGGAGTAATACCAACATCGGAGTAACAACAATGGTGGAGTAACAACATCAAATATTACCTAGAAAAAAAAATTTAGCTCCTCCTTGTCAGATTTTTATCATTGTCCCTGCAAAAGACAAAGAAGTAAGTAGTAACAACATATTATTATTTTTTTTCATTTTTTAAGATCAGAAGAGAGAGAGAACATTTTATGCACCAACAACCATCAAACCAGATTTATCAAATAGATGTTTGATGAAGACATCCTTAGAAGTTGGACGGTGGTATAATTTTAGACAATGTCCATTCACTAAGAAAGAAGTATGAGTATCATCTATTGTAACCAATCTAACTATTCCATTATCAAACATAGTGTCCACTTCATAGGGTCCCATCCAGTGAGTGTGAAGCTTCCTTTTAAAATATTTGAAATGGGATTCATAGAGTAGTGCCCAATCTCCTGTATCAAACACCTTTTTCTTGATAAATTTATCGTGCCATTTCATTCTCTGCTGTTGAATAACAATATTTTTCTAGAAAGACATTGAACTGATTTCATCTAACTCATTGAGATGTTCTAGCCAGTGTTTCTGTGCCTCTGATAGATCTAAGCCTACTTCCAAAGTTGTTATGAGCGTGCTTATCTCAAATTCTACCTGAAACAAGGGGGATTTCCCATAGACTAACTCAAATGGTGAAAAACTGATTGTATTCCACCATGTTGTCTTGTATGCCTAGGGAGCTTCTGGAAGTTTTTGAGACCAATCCCAATGATGGCTTGCTATATTTTTTTTCAAGATATTTTCCAATACCTTTTTTGTACTTTCTACCTGTCCATTCGCTTGGAGGTGGTAGGAGTTGTCACCCTATGTTTGATCCCATATTCCTGCATAAGCCTTGCTATCATGTGGGGTGTGAACTGTGCCCCTCCATCTAAGATGATCTCCCTTGGAGTACCATATCGATAAAAAATCTCTTCAAAAAGAAAATCTGCAACCACCTGTTCTGTTGATTTTGTAGCAACCCTGGCTTCCACCCACTTAGTCACATAATCAGTGTATACAAGAATGTGAACCTTATGATGAGAAGGTGGGTTAAAAGGCCCAATCAAATCAATTGCCCACTTATCAAAAGGTTTGAGGACTACCTGGGGTTGCAATGGCATCTCATCTAATTTTCCAAGCTGCCCCATCCGTTGACAACTGTCACATCTTCGGACATAGTCACAAGCATCACAAAAGATGGAAGGCCAATAATATCCCATTTGTAGCACCTTGTGGCCTATTCTTTTATCTGCAAAATGTCCTCCACAAGGGCCATCATGGGTAGCCTTCAATATCTCATAGATGTCATACTCAGATTCACAACGCCGAATTTGCTGATCAACCCCTATGTGAAAAAGGTACCCTACCATCCATGAATATCAGGTACTATGATGAATAATTTTTCGTTGTTCCTTGTATGACAAGTGACAAGGTACCTTCTCTGTAGCAAGATAGTTAGCAATATCTGCATACTAGGGAGTGTTAACAAAAATTGCAAACAGATGTCCATTTGGAAAACTATCTTCTATGGGTGTACCTTCAACATTATTATTTAGTCTAGACAGAAATAAGTAACCACATTGTCCTTTCCTAGTTTATCTACTATCGTGTTATAGCTCCAAATCTCACTCTTATGGTTTGTGATGCTATACTCATGGCCTAGGGCAACCCCTCCTTCTAGACCTAGTCCAAAATTTTAAAAACAGTGTTTTATCCCTTATACGCCACATTGCCCTGAGTTAAACGCGTGTATACATGGGTAGGCATATACCCAACCTGCGTATATGTACTAAAACACTTCAAAAAATATAAAACTCCTTAATTTTAGGCGGAGATCGTGGGTTTTACCTGTTGATCACCTGTTAGTGCCCATGGCCCAACTGTTCCCAACCAACTCCCAACTAAAAAACTACTTTGGGAGAGGTATAAAAAGACCTCAAAGGGAAGGCCTAAGGGAGGAGAGAAGAGAGAGAAAGATTATTATACTGAGATTTTTCGCCTGACCAGGTCTGAAGACCCTTGTGTCTTCTGCACTTCCCCCATTTGTACAGGAAACCTTTGTTTCCTTGTGTGTTGATGTTCATCCACTACCTATGACATCATGGAGTAAGTCATGGAAGGAGTTTTCTAAAGGCTTGAGGCTGGACGGATCTGGAAGGAAGCTTTGCTTGGAGCCTGCGAAAGGTGACTTAGGTGAAATTATTCCTTTTATGCATTTTATTTGTCTATAATAAAAGAAACACGTCTTGGTTCCTGATATAATTCTTCTTTATGTTTATGATATTCATGTTGGAATTCATATGTGAATGGTTGTTTAAAGTTCATAACTAACTACCTTCCTTTATAACATGAAGATGATTTCTTTATAAGTTTTTGTCCATATACTACTGTGTTCTTTGGAATTGGTTGTTTTGCAGGACAAAGGAGCGAAAGGAACTTGAACAAGGGTTTGCACCCTAAAGGACCTTCTCAAACGTAGGACCTAAGGTACACCCCCTCATACTATAGAATTTGCTTATAATAGCATAATGGCTGTGTGAATCTGTGTTTCTCTTTATAGACAACTTTCAGTTTGCTAGGGTTTCAATGAAAAAAGCCGTAGGGGAACATTTCCCTCAACAGAATTGGCAACTCCGCTGGGGACAACACTCTTGTTGTTCCTACTTTGGGTGTTTTCAAGCCAATCAGGGCTTAGTTGCTTGTTTGCTTGCTGTTGCTGTGTGGTCTGTTCTTCAATTCTAAGGTTTGCCAGTTTCTTCAGTTTGTTTTTTATTTTTCTTAAAATATTTTATATACATTTTTTTTCTTAGTTTCAGAATCTTATATACGCAAGTTTCCTTAAGTTAACCCACGTATACGTAGGTTTCCTTAGGATCAGTCTCGTATACATGCAATCTGTACATAAGTACAGTCGCGTATATCTTGCAATTTTCAGGATTTGTAAATCTTTTTGTCTCTGAAGGTCTGTTTGGTGGTTTGATTCAGTCTGAAACAGTCATTTTCTAGTATCAGTTGTTTGTTTTACAGCAAGCATTTTGCTCCAAATTCTCTCTGATTGTAAGGGGTATTGGTCTTGTTTTTGTTGTTGCAAGCGTCATCATTTTTTGCTAAAGAACGCAAGATTTCTTGCTGGAATATTGGCTGCTCTAATTCATCAAGGCAGAAAGATTGGTCTCAATCTTTGTGTTAAATCTTACTTTTGGTGACTTTTTGTTTGCTTGGCAAAACCACTTTTTGTGACCATCCACTTCTTTGTTTCATGAAAGTTGTTGATTAATACTTTCTTGAAATTTGTCTTTTTAATCTTTTTGGTCTTTGTTGCCAAAGCTTTCATTGCTGCTTTTGATTGTTAAGAACATATTTAAACACATTTATGTTTGTTGAGTTTTCATCCATTGTGTGGTGTCAACTTGCAAAAGTGTTTGTTGCCTATTCTTCAATCACAAAGTTTCAGTCTTGTTGAGAGCATTTTTGAAAAGACTCTTTTGTTGTTGCTTTGAAGAAAACTTTTTGAAAAAATTCGTTTTGCTTTCTTGAACTTGGTTTTCATTTGGTTTCCTTTTAGTGAATGAAATTGCTTTATGTTTGTCTTGAAACTTGTTTTTAGTGTTTATACGAAATGAATGGTAGCATCTCATATTCCATCTAGACATTTAAGTGGCAAAATAAAAATTGATAAGCAAGCAACTTTCATTTCTTGTTTTTAGAGTTGTTTTGAATCTTGCATCAACATATATTTGTTGCATTAGGATAGATTTGCATATCTTTTTAGGCATACATAGCTTTGTTAACTTTTGTGAGTGTGAAGCATGAATTAACGAAAAGAAAAGAAAGATTTGTTTTATTAGAAGTTCCTTTGAACCCTGTAGAAATTGCTTTTCATAGAAAAACGAAAACAAGTGCATGTGTATGTAGTTAGGTTTTTATTAATTTCTTTTGCGTCAAAAACACCACTAGTTTCACTTCCATTATCCCATGACTTAAAGAACAACCTATTTTAAAATCAAGTGCTAACTAAAATTCACTAAAATTTTTCTTTTAAGTTAGATACACCAACAAGTTTTAGTATTTTAGGGCCTTAGATTAGGCGAGTGGAGAGTTAACTCTCCAAGGCCATTTAAACATCAAACATAGGAGTCGGAATAATGAGTGAAAATCCAATAGCGTTAAGAAGACCAAGAAAGCTCCAGATCTGGGAGTTAAGCACGAGGGTCTGTGAAGACAGAGAAGAGAGATACCCCCTCTCCTACTTGTCCGAACTTACCTCACGACTGTTCGGCCTGGCTTCTACGACGAGTTGGTATCCATAGTTGCTACTCCTAGGGATCCACATAGGTGGGGAGGAGGGGAATCCCGTGGCACCTGAGGTCGACGTTGCATCACTCTTGATAGTACTACTGGAGGGCACCCTTGTGAAGCTTGGGGGCTTGCACCGGCACAAGATGTTGTTAGGAGGTCAGCGTAACTTCCTCTGTTACCTTTGTTGATAGGACTGGGCCCTCATCATCCCAGACTATCTTCGGAAGGCCCCTTAATTCACTTTCTCGTATTTTGGTGTCTGGTCCTAATCACCCAGAGTGGAAATACTTGGAAGTTGTTTGACTGGCTGTTATCTTTAGGGACTTTATAGTGTGTGCTCTGTGCTCTTAGTTGGCCTAGCTTTCAATTTTTTGAGTCTTTAGTTAGATCTTAACAAGAAATTCAAAGTGGCTGACCGATCACCTAGATGGTCTCGAAGGCTTCATGGTCTTTCACCACCATTAACCATCTCATAATACGACCAGGAGTAATGGCTTTATTCATTAGATACGTGATTGTTGGGCGATCAGTGTGTACAAAGTTGGGATACCCAGTAATATAATGTCAGAACTTTTTGATGGCATAGATGACACCAAGAAATTCCTTTTTAGTCACTTTGTAGCTTAACTTGGTAGGAGCTGAGTTTTTACCAACATAGTAAACTGCATATGGCATCTTGTCCACTTGCTGTCCCAAAACTGCCTCAACTGTTGTTTGAGAGGCATCAGCATAAATATGAAACGGTAATGTCCGGTTCGACCCTCAAAGGATCAGAGCTCTACAGACAAGTTTCTTGATTTTCATAAAGGCTGCATCACAATCATTTGTCCACACAAAATCTACATCTTTTGTCATTAATTGAAAAAGTGGACGCTTTATCTTAGCAAAATTTTCTATAAAGCACCTATAATAACTAGCACAACTGATAAAGCTACGTACCTCTGTGGGTGTTTTAGGTATTGGGAAGTGCAATATTTCCTTTATCTTGGCTGGATCCATTTGAATTCCAGCAGCTAAAATTAAATGTACCAAGACTATTCCTTCTTCCATCATCATGTGGCATTTTACTGCGCTTAAAGAGACATGCGCCTGTTTACATCTTTTAAGAAAATTTTCCAGATTTGCCAACCCTTCTTCGAATGGGTCCTCGTATGGAGTAAAATCATCCATATAAATCTCAACACTGTCATCTACCAGATCAGAGAAAATCCCTAGAATTTCCCTTTGGAATATTGCAGGCGCATTATAGAGACCAAATGGGAGGACTCGTTATGCAAAAGTTCTCCAAGGGCACGTGAAAGTGATTTTATCCTAATCCTCAGGAGCTATCTGGATTTGGTTATTCCCACTAAATCCATATAGGAAGGAGAATAACTTCTTCCCAACCAAAGTATCTAAGACTTGATCAATGAATGGTAACAAAAATGGTCTTTCTGTGTTGCCTTATTTAATTCTATGTAATCTACACATATTCTCCATTTACCGTTTTTCTTGGGAACGATCACCAATGGGGAAACCCATTGGCTGTCCAAAATGGGGTAAATAAATCCTACATCCAGTAGCTTTTGAAGTTCTTCCTTGACAATATTTTTTCAGAGCAAGGTTCATTCTCCTCTGGGGCTATCTTATAGGGAAACAATCCTCTTTGATATATATATGATGGGTACATAAATTGGCAGGAATTCCTTTCATGTCTGTGTCGTCCCAGGTGAAGGCTTCTTCATGTTTTTGAAGAACATCTAGGAGTTTTTTTTCTAGGATTCTGACAGATCTAGATTAATATTCAGGGTCTTCACTGGATCTATCTCTACAGAAACACTGTCATGGGACACAATTGTGGGCAAATCCTCAAATCCATCTGTTGTTTCAATATTTTCCTACGTTTCACAGCTCAAGGCAGATTCTAGAATTCGCTAATTCAAATCTGAAATAGAACAGGGATTACTAATGAAAGTGGTAATTATGTCATATTTTGTTTATGTTTTTAGCTGAATGGCTTTCCCAATAGTAAGGACTGGTCTTAATTCCTCATCTTTTGGGTTTAGATTCTTCCCTTGGTAGAGGTTTCTTGCGGCGAGCTAGCTTCATTGATGAGCTAGGTTCTACATGAGGGTATAAAAAAAGGTTTTTAATAATTTTCCCATTTGATATAGCCATATGCCTAGAATGACACCCAATGTACACATCTGCGGTTGCCAACCATTGTCTTCCCAGAATCAGAGAATGATCACCAACTAGGGATTGTGTTTGTAGCACTAGGTAATCCATAGGGTAATTCCATGAATCAACTGAGATTGTAATGTCCTCCAACTTCCCTACCTGCTTGACTATAGATCGATATACCAGCTCTAACATAGTAGGCATATGTTTCAAGTTTCAAAGACCCGGTGCATGCATAGCTTCAATAGTGATGACATTTATGGCAGCACCCAAATCTACCAACACATTTGGAATTTCTACTCCATTTATTTGCATCGTTAGAATTGGGTTCTCACGATCCCCATATTTCATAAGCATATCTTTTCCCATCATAAATTCTTATAGCTTTCCTATCACATGAATGGTGAGTGGGTCCCTTGATTAATTTCTAGGCTTTTTAGCACAATATTCTGTGAGAGTTTTTGCATATATAGGTATGTCCCTCATAGCTTGTAATAGGGGAATATTGACAAACAAATTTTATAACTCCCCTAATAAGTCAAACTCAGCTTGAGGGATCTATTTACTCAAGGCCAATCTTTCCGAAAAAGGCAGGTCAACCTGGTGTTCTTGAGTAATTAATGGTTGAGGAGATGTCTGATTTTTACTAACTTGGTTTGATTCCTCTTCAGCTAGTTCTTTCGCCTCACTGCCAACTTGTTCAATAATAACAGGTGAGGGTTGAGCATCTACTAGCCACTCAGATCTCAAATTCATCTCATAAAGTTCTACGATGGAGATGTTGTATGAAGGTAGGTTGAGGGTGTCAGCTTGTTGAGCCCCTTTATTGTTAAGGTTCAGATTGGGTCGGCTAGGAAGTTGAGGATGAATAGGCTGATTACTAGGAACCACATTAGAGGGAAATTGAAGCTGTTGTTGTGGTATTGACTGGGGAAACTTCCCAAGAGGAGAGGATCCACGCCAGTTCGAAATCCATGAAGAATTTGAACTAGTTTGAGGAACCCACTGTTGCTAGGGTGGAAACTGATATTGTGGCCACATAGGTGGATAAGGCATAGATTGAAGACCCATATTAAAATTATTGAAATACTGATATGGATCCGGAAACATACCTTGATTTACATTTGGTGGCCAAGATTGCCATGGATTTTTGGATCCCATAAAATACAGTTGGTCCATCTCTTCACTTGCCCCTTGAAAAACCACTTTCAATCTTGGTAAGGAGGGACATGAACTGGTTGCATGACTCAGCTCGTAGATTGCAAATTCTTCTATGGAGGTCAATGGACATTCACTCTATGGATGCTTCTTTCTACATTTCAGGCAAAATATAGCCATAGTCCTTTCCAATTCCATCTGTTTCTGTTTTACTTGTAATCTATCCATTTGTACAGACAGGGTACTCAAGATATAAGTCCTTAAGTTATCCAGTAGATTTCCAATTCCTGCCTTCATGACACCTCCACCAGATACTTTTGTTGACCAAATACCCTATTTATTCCTTGCAACTCCCCTCGAGAACTAAATTCATATCTCACAAATGGTATTGAAGTCCTCTTTTGATTTGTCTCCCTTTCCTACTATGTTTAACAGCTCCAGAGAGTCTTCTCAAAAGGCTCGGAGAAGGATAATTTTTAAAATGTCCTTATCCAGGATAGAATGACATGATCTTTGTAACATGTAATTAAAATGTTCCATGTTGTACTCCATGTTCTCATCTTCTTTTTGCATGAACTTGAAAAATTATTCCTTAATATTCCAAGATTTGCATTAGTCCTGATACTTCTCTAGAAAAGAGGTTTTCATACCATCCCATGTGGAGATAGTCTTTCTTCCTAGACCCATAAACCATCGTAGGACTATCCCTTTTAATGTAGAAGGGAATATTTTCAATTTTTGAGCATTGATTATGTAATGATATCCCTGACACATAATATCAAATTCAAATAGGAATGTGTCGGGATCTTCAGAAGCCGGCCCGTGAAAGCTAGGTAAAGTTATCAAAGGAATGGGCTTCATTGGTGCACCAGTCCCAAGATCCTCAATTTGGAAGTCAATAGTAGAGGTTGTGGGTGCCATGAATACCCTCCAATAATCACTAGGGATTTCAGCAGGTTCTATAGGGAATGATGGAGGGGAGCTTATTTGAAGTTTGAGTTGCTTTAACAACACTCCCTTTATCCCTTGGTGATATGAATACCCTACAACATCTTCCTCCTTGTCACAATGGCTTGACCTTTTAGACCTGTTCTCTACAACTTCTTCCCTCCTACTGGAAGGGGCTGGTCCCTCAGATCTTTTGCTTGCAACTTCTTCTTCCTCCGTTACCAATAATGGTACTCCTTCATCAAGTACATTGTTGCATACCTCTTCTATTGCAGGAAGGGTTTGTTGCGTTGAATCAACAGGGGGTGTTGTAGATAGCATTGGTTGTTCTACAGATTGTCCCTCAGATTTGTCTTGAGTACCTGATCTTATAGCAGCGTGAGAAGATTCCTCTGATTCAGCTTTTGCAATGATTTTTTGGATATAAGTATTCCTTCCCAAATCCTATCCTCCCTTCTTAGGGGATCTTCCTCTGCCCCTTTTATTCAAATCTCTGTTTATGCAAGTTGGTGAGAGGAAAATGCCTAGATTAAGCCACTATGCTCAGGACCTAGAGCAGGGTGTCAAAAGACCATTCCCTCCCCAGGACAAGAGATTGATTTTTAGCAAACAAGAGAGGAAAGCAACTAAAACGAAATCTAGGGTTCAGAACTTGGATCAGGGTGTCAAAAGACCATTCCCTTCCCAGAACGAGAAAATGATCAAGAAAATACCACACATACAAGGAAATATAAAGATCAAGACCTGATGCAGGGCATCAAAGGACCATTCCCTCCCCAGGACGAGAGATCGGGTTTCATCAATGCAGGAAAATTTAGAACAGTTAACTAATGAAAGCAACTCAACCCAAAAACAATGAAAGCGATAAAAATCAAAATACTATGCTCAAGAATTAGAGTAGGGTAGCACTTCCCTTCCTAAGACAAGAGATTGATCCTATGGTCAATATAGATCATGTCTTGCACCTTGTTAGCATTCCCCGGCCACGACGCCAAAATGTTGGTGCCCGAGTGTGAATAAACCATTCAACCCTTTCCTACATTAATTCATCAATTTGGGTGCGTACAATTTTCAAGGTAACGTGCAAGGTATATGCAGGGGCAAGGTTACAATCTCATATCAATAAAGGATTTGTGACTAAGAAATTAAAGCATCGATGTGATAGTAATGGAAAATAAATTGCAAAACTTAAAAGGCACTCACATCAATCAATAGAGATTTGTAACAACAATAAGAATAAACACACAAAGAGTAAAACAACATACACAAAAGAAATACATAGCATCTGATCAGAAGAGCGAGCCCATCTCTCTGATTAGGGTTGCATTAATTTATAGCTAAGGAAAGAAAAAAAAACTGCTTGTATTATATTAATCTGTAAAAGAGCTGTCACAATACATATCTCTCCACAGCTAACCCTTCGCACAGGAATAAAACCCTTTTTTATACAATACATGGGTAATAACATATTCCCCAAAACCTGGCAACTAAACGCCCAAAATATACAATAGTTCAGAACAAGAGCTAGTTACTGAGAGAGCGAGAATGGAATTGATCCAAAATAAGTGTGAAAACATCTACGAGTTGGTTATGATGTCACAACATTGTTGAACAACTGCTGTGAATTGCGGAACTACTGCTACATGCTGTGAAAGCGAGACATGTTCATCAGAATCTATGGAAATAACAAATTTTAGTAGCTCGCATAGGTAAAACCCCCGTGACTTCACTTCATCAATTAAATATTCCAAGAGACATAAGAAAGAAGGGTTACCTCATGAGTTTATGACAATAAATGCATATTAATTGGTGCAAGAAGGGTGGAAGGATGGGTGAAAAGGTAAGGAAAAGATAAGCAGATTTGGTGCCCAACATGTTCCGCGCTGACATCTGCCTGAAACTTGACCCTTGCCTCCATAGCATCCGGGAACACTGCTCGGGCTCCACTGTCCAACTCATCTGAAAGCATGCACATCATTTTCTTCCAGGTGGCCAGACCAACAACATACTTGTACATGATGTCTGCATTGATGGGAAAGTTGTCTGCATTAATGGGAAACTTTGGGTTGGTGGCAATGCGCATCAACTCGTCAAAGTACAAGACAATCTTGAGTCAAACTTGTTTCTTTGTCTTCATTTGGGTGAGAATCCCAAGTGATGGGATCGCATATGTGCACACCACAACATCCATACTTTTGTATACTCGTTCATGGGAAGCCTGTATGCTAGTGGTGAACTGTGGGAGTTCTTCGTAATTCCAGATCTGACTTCGGATACGTGCTTTAAGCTCAACCGCATTGACCCTCATCATCTTAGGCAAGTGAAGTGGGGCTCCCTTATACTTCATCATCCATGTTTGCATGTCATCAACAGAAACATGCAAGTTCATCAAGATATGTGCTCTTCTAGCACATCATTGCTGCCATCCATCGAGATGGATGACTGCCTTGTGCACGGTAACAAACTTGGAGTAGAATGCTCACATAACTGTGTCAAGGGATAATACTTCATCTAGTATTTCCTTCTTCAGTTCAGCTCGGGTAGTCATTTTCACAAAGTCTCCTCCTTGCTTGGTCATTTGTAGTTTCTTTGCAATTCACTCATTCTCAGCTATTAGGAAGAGAACACTTGAGCTAGTGGCTTCGACATACACTTTGGTTGTATCAGCCAAGGTGGCTGGATGTTTACACACATCATTCACGATCACACATTCCTCAACTTGTGCAGGAGACGTATGATTCTCTGGAGTTGACACTCTGCGAGATTGCACAACTCTATGTTGGGATTCATCAAATGATATGTTGTGCATATTTTCTTCCAGATGATCACCAACGATCTCAGTGCCTCCATGGTAATTCGATACTTTCTCATCATATGGATGCATTGAAGTGGCTGAGTCAACCTCTTTGTGGTGAGGCATGAGGTCAGTGTCCTATTCCAATTCTTGTTGTTCCATGTCTGCATCCAGTTGTTGAAGTTCTTTTTCTATCTCATGAACAAAGTCTTTCCCTTGTGATGGTTCACCATGTTTTCCTGATGACAACTGTTTTGATGAATCAACTACTTGTATGGGCACTGCTTCATCTATTTGCACATGTTGCACCCCCTGTTGTATCTGTTGTTGTTGCACTTCCCTCTCATGTTTGCGTAGCTCTTGTTCCTTTCGGAGTTGCTCCCTCCTCTCATGTAACTCCTCTTCTTCTTCCATTCTCTTCTTATCCTTCTTCCTTGGCATCATTTGCTTGCCATGATGCTGCCTCTTTGCCTCTATAGCCATAGTTTCTTTCTCTACAAGTGGATTTTCTCGAAACTTGCAGCTTTTCTCTTCCTCCATGCAATCGATAATCTTCCTCTTATCTTTGTCGCGCACTGGTATGCCTACCTCTGCTACCACTGCTACTATTGCTAGTGCTATCCATGATGCTACTTCATGTTGCTTCACTAACCACTCCACAGCGAAGCCGACTAGTTCATTGGGTCTAGTGAAAATGTAGCAATATCCCCATGGTTCCTCCTCGGCCCAATGACATGCCCCGTGGATCTAGTTGAACTGAACTCCCATGCAGTGATCTTTCACAATGCAATGTGGGTCATACAAATTGTAGCTTCGAAGGTTGAATGGGTACTTCTTCATCAATTTTGCTTAGATATTTTCTTGCTTGATACTTCAGATCTCATATAACCCAATCCGAAACAAAAGAGCAGGCCAAGGTGTCTTCTTCTTCTGATGTAGTCTAGCTGTAAATCCTTTCGAGATGTGATATGCTACTTCTTGCATGACAAGTATGTCAAAGGAAAAATTTGGCAGAACATGTGGAAGCTTTTCTGCACTGAACATTTGGATGAAAGTGCCACACGGTGAGGCATAACAATCTGCAATGCCAATCAATGCCTCCACTACTTCCTTTGACATGCAGGGTGGATCCTATTCGAGTATCATCTTGTACACTAGGGTGACAAAATGATCAGATATCTGTGTGATTACTACTTTGAAGCTGCATTCAGAAAACAACTTGAAATATGTGTTCACAACAGTCTCTGCCGGTGACCATGTAGACTCCAAACCTGGGAACTCCTGTCAGGCATAGACTGCATCTAAGATGTTGGCAGACATGTAAATATCTACATGCATAACTCCGAATGACTTTTGAGCCTTTGTTACTTGTTCCTTCAGATGATGAGTGAGTATGTCAAACCAGTTACATGGTTTTCCTTCTCTAGCCAATTGGTCCAGTGCAACCACTCAACTTTGTGGGAAGGTCTCCATGCTTTCTTGGCCATACAGTCAACAAGAAAATATAATCAAATATTAGTACACCTTCCTCAGTTTCTTCATTTTGTAGATCTGTTTGGGTGTCAACTTGAATCAAGCTGGCTCCTTTACCCAATTCTTCAAAATGTCTTTGGAGTTAGGATTGTTGTTGGGTAAGCTTAATGGAGTGTTCATGAAAGTCACGGGCTCTAACATTTGATACATCTCATCATAATCTCATTCTCAGAAGGTTGCAATCTTCATCCCACTAAAACTGCTCAAGGTCATCATCTTGAGATTAGTGTGACAGACGATCCAATGTATCATGTCTGTGCATGGGAACGCGGGATATCTGCATGCACTCTGGTACAAGCTAGACTTGTGAATGTTCACGTACAACTGAAGATCTTCAAGGTGTCCCCCAAAAGTGCCTACAAATGTTTCATTGACCTCTTTCCACTTCAGTTTGATGTCCTTGTCTAGATATAACTTTGTATCTTCATAGATTGGTAGAGTAGAGGACACTTGCTCAAATGCTACTCCAAATTAATTTCCATCAGTGTCCTATGATCCTATTCTCTTGGAAGCCATTGAGACAGATGAACACCTAAAATATCCGGAGACAAGAAACATGCATGGCAAGAAATCTGTTAGTGGAAACAAAAGAAAATTGGGGGAATGACTCACCACATAGCTGGAAACTGATGGGCAAGATTGCGTAACTTCTTCTGGGAGGCTGGGTCAATGGCTACTAGAACTATGCAAAAGGAAGTCTAGGTTGTCTGGGAGATAGGACTAGCTATTGGATCTATGAAATGCGCAATCCAGACTAGCTATTGGTTGTTGGGATTATGCAATGCGCAATTCTAGTTGGGAGTGACTATAGGCTCAGGGACTGTATTGCACAATTTTCTGGGCCAGCAGTCACTATCCCTCAGAAAAGTACAAAATGGTCCTGGAGGGACGTGTTGGGAATAAATGCACATTTTTGGAGATGAAGGCTTCCCCAAATTACGCAGTGCAGTCTCAGTGAAGGCAGAGTTCGGGCCAAGGTTAGCCCGAATAGCCGACAAGAAACTGAAAGAAAATAAGACAGTGAATGCATGGAAACGCTAAGTGATAGTATAAGTGATTGTTAGTGCATGAAAACATGAATGAAATATTCAACAAATAGATAAACATGCATGTGGGTGAAGCAATCCGCCGGTTCGGTGAACGTTCGTGAAAAAAAGTTTCATGCATGCGACAGTAGTGATATAGCAATGAAAACTGAAACAAATCTAGGACAAGATAGTATACATGTAAATGACAACAATTGTTCAAAAAAATCAAGAAAACAAAACTCACACAAGAGAATATACAAAACGTGACATAAATGCTGAAAACGATAAGTTGAGGCCACTAATATGTGAATAGATGAGTTGGATGTGTCGAAGAGTCATGGATGTGTTGTGGGATGTCAGAGCTCCATGATCAATATGAAATAATAAGCTCTGATTCGTTGAATAAATAAGTTTGGGCTCATGAAGTGCATGCCACAAGTCTAGGAAAAAGCGACACTTGGGGGGAAGTTTCTAAAACAACTTTGCATGTAACCTTCGACTGTTAAAAATAGCTCCTTAAATCAAGGGATGCCTTTTTCATGTTTCCTTTTTCTATTTCAGGAAAAATAAAGTCATGCATGCATGAAATTCAAGTTTCCTTGGTCCCGAGTGGAACTGGTCAAATAGATTGCTCATGCATGAAGCTGCTCAATTGCTTGAGAAAAATGTGCATTTCTGGCTAGGAGTTGGGCTGACTGCCCAAAAGGTTTGTGCAATTTTTGGGTAGAGTAGCTGACTTCTGCCTAGATTTGCGCAAATTCTGGGCTAAGTAGCCCTTCAGGGGAAATTTAAGCAATTCCTGTTGGGAGCATTGGCTGGAAAAATTGCGCAATTTTGGAGCCTAGTAGGCTGCCAGACATAATTGCGCAATTTCTAGAGGGAAGCTTGGTTTCCCTCTAGAAATGTGGACTTTTCTTGGGGAATCTACTCAACCTGTAGCTAGACTAAGTTCAGGTGGATAGCTTGTGAGGAGAATGCATCAAGCTATGATCAACAAGTTGCCGTTCTACAAGAAAACACTGAAGCTTGTGTACTTGACGAAGTGAGACAAGGTGCTATGAAAGATTGGTAGGGAGCCTCCAAAACGGGCTAAGGAAAAATTTTAGAGGGTGGTTGTAGCTGCTACAATAGTCCCAAAGTCCAAGATCTTTCTCTCAACCCCAATAGTATTAGTCTACATCATCCGAATAGATGAGATGACGTTGAGCATTGTAGAAGCTTCATGATTACCAGTTGTCGAGTTATACCATTAACAAATGTGAGGGGACCCACCAATGATGAAAAATGACCCTAAGGTACCTAAGACAATCAATTTAGTGTGATTAAATGATTTTATGTTGATATCTCATAGACTTGACCAATTAGAAGGGAAACCACTATTGATCACGATGAAGCCTACCACTAAGAACCACAAGCTCTAAGGTACTATCGTTTTCTAGATCCCACTCTTAGATAATGAGTTGATGTTGATAGGAGGATATCCATCAAAGGAAGGCCTTGATGTATCCTCCATTAATCAATATGAAATATTCTCAGAGACAATATGAATAGATGAAGCCACCAAGTATAGTTGATAAAAGGATGACCAACATAAAAGGTCGACAAGGATTGTAGAATGCCAATTGAGGTTTACACTTCCCTTGAACATATAGTGGCAGAACATAAGAGTGAATTCAAAGAATTAAATAATGATCACCATGTGATATCATGAAATAGTAAAAGAAGTTGATTTGTGTAGCTTGGAAGGTACTCCAAGCCCTAGGGTTCAGGGTTTGCAGGGAAAAGCACTATAAGAGTCACTTGTGGGCTTGGAACCTAAGGTTGGGGACTTTCACCCATCAAGATTTGGGCCAAAACCATGAAGAATTTGAGCATGAGAAAAATTTAGGTGATAGAGGTTGGACTGCCAATTCTAATGCTCCAAAGATCACTCAAATCAGAGCTCTAGAAATGAAGTTATGGAATTTTGAAGTTGACAATTAATGTTTGGACAATCAAAGTGATGTAAGCTTGATGAATTCATCTAGTAGAAATGTCTCTTCATCAATTCATGGAACCCTTCTATTGGTGTATAAATAAAAGGTGATGGAGGACTTATTTCCTCATCCATTTGGGCAACACAACGCAAGACAAGAGCTCGTTGAGGAGAAGAAGATCTATGGTTTGGACAAAGCAAGGAGGGATAGACCAGTGAAGGTTGAAAGGGTTGTTTCAAAGCCATTTTAGGGGCACTGAGTTCCTGGATAGAGGGCCAAAGTTCCTTTCTAGAGAGAGGTTCAGAGTGTCTTGCTAGAGGGTCGAGGCAGAGGAGGTCAGTTTCAGGTTGTTTGAGGGCTCATTGAAGGTGGGACAGTCACCAAGAAGGACTAGCATAGGCCTGTTATAAGGTCTTGTAGGATTCCACATCAATAAAAAGAGGGTCGAGTCTATGTTAAGGGCTTGGATCTACCTAATATAACAATGAAGAGGGACAACCTTCTATTGGAGGACAACCACACTAATTAAGGGAAAATATAGGTAGATTTTGGGACTGTTAGGGGACTGTGTTTTGTGCCCTAATTAGGCCTCAACTTGCAACATATGAAAATACCTCATACAATTATTTTATGACACCATTCATGTAGGTGTCAGGTCAAAGTGTTCACCAGCATTGGATAAGATTTAGAGTAGCCTGTGGTAGCCAATTTGGAGGCTTCAATCGATGATTGAAAGCCTTCATCAGTGCAGATATTGCAGTGTAGTATTGGGCATCATTGGACTGGTGGAGGGAAGTGTTTTGATAGCCCAAATTAGCCCTAGATGATCTATCTTGAAGTGACAAATAGGACCTTAACATTGCGTCAAGATTCGTGCCAAAATGTAGTACCTTGATGGACTAAGGTGACTACTAACTTGGTAGTTTGGAGCTTGAGATTAGGCCTACCTAGAGGGAAGATTAAATCAGCCCATGTACATGCTACAAAATTGGCTTGCAATAGTGTTAGGTGGAAACCCTCCTAGAGTCTCAATGTGTTCTTTGAAGGCCTAAGGGGAAGCTAGTGAGTAGTACAGGAGTGAAGGATCGAAAGGATAAGGTACGAAATCGAGTCTACGTAGCATGTGTTGTCATCGTATCTTATATACTATATATTGTTGTATTATTCAGATTTGGTTTAATATAAGGAAGATTGGGTTGTTAATTATTTTACAATATTTGTTAAAAAATTTGTATACTTATGCATATGTGATTTACTACTCTATATTTTCTGTTGTGCAAAGCAGTTCTTCTTGAGATTCTTGGTTTAGTAGCATTGGAGATTTTAAAATTCTAGCCTATACCCAAGATCATGGAAATTCAACATGATATCAGAGCATGTCTAAGCTACTTTGGAAATCAGTGGATTAGAGTTGTGCACAACGAAGTACAACTCAAGAGGAAGCTGGTCACATTGTAGATGAGAATTTCAAAGTTGTAGGATGGTATCCAGTTTCAGGACAACTTGGAGGGGTTGTCCAACTATAGTCTATGGAAGGAAAGGATCCAGTTGGTCTTGTAAGTCAATAGGATCTAGGAGTTCATCGAAAAATCCATCAAGAAGCCAGCTAACCCAAAGGAGCTAGAAGTGTACGAGGATTTGGATGTGAGGGAAAGATTAATCATCCTAGATGTTGTGAAGGATGCCCTAATACCTCATTTTTCTAGGAAGACACCGTACATGAGATGTGGATGCCTCTTTAGATTTTTTTCCAGAATAAGAAGGCGAACCGAGTGTTAGTATTCGAGGATAGGTTGAACTCTACCAAGATGATAAAGGATGAAGATGTGACTTTGTATCTGAAGAGATTGTCTCTAGTCAAAGACAAGATTGTTTTCGTTGGTGTGGCTATTTTAGATTGAGATATGGTGAGTATTCCCTTGAAAGGGTTCGTCGAGGAATGCAATCCCTTCATTGAAGGAATTGTTGCTAGGAGAAATTTCCAAAATGGAATAGGCTATGGGATGAATTCATCATGGAAGAGTTGTGAGATGGGGATCTTCATCCAAAGAAGAAGACTTTCAATGATGATGTGGCACTTGCAGCGTGAATAAAGGGTAAGAAGAAGAAGGACTTGAGTAATGTCAAGTGTTCCAACTGTGGTGATATGGGTCATTTTTCGTCGAGATGTCCAATGAAGAAGAAGTGAGATGACGATAAGAGGAAAGGAAAGCAGGTCATCAGTGTTGTCACTTCAACTGAGATAGATGATCTCACCAGGAGATTGGAAGAGGAGGACTTTTCTATGATCTCTCATTTCTCACAGGGTATTATCGATGAGGATGGATGGTATGTTGAAAGTGGTGTGATGAAACATATGACAGGGTCACAGGAGGTTTTTGAGACTCTATCTGAATGGGACTTGAAGTTGCACATGGTTTTGGGCAACAAGAGTCAGAAGGAGATCTGAGGATCAGGAGTTGTGCCTTTCAGGATGGAGACAAGACGAGCGATGTAGGTTCAGGATGTACTGATTGTACTAGGACTTAGATATATCATGATTTCTATCTCAATGATCAAGAGGAATGGGTTTGAGGTCTTGTTCTAGGATGGGAAGGTAAGACACAGGCCTAGAGGCTCTATCTATGCTCGTATCATACTTGGAGTTAGAGAGCATGGTCTATATAGGATGACAGGAAAGCCTATGGATCATGAGAAGTAGGTGGAGTAGGTGGAGGTTCTAGAAAAGCAGGTGCAAGTGCAGGCTCTAGAAGAGAAGGTACAGGTTCCTCAGAAGAAGGTTCACCTTCCCAAGAAGGTCCATATTCCAGAGACTTAGAGGGAGTCAAGTTCAAGAGGGAGCTTGTAGATTTAGAGGGAGACTCTGCGGTCCAAGAATATTGCGTGGTCAGTGAGGAGAAAGGGTGATCCTACAACTTCCAAGAAGGAATCATGGAGAGCTTTGAAAGTGATATAGGGTAATTAGAAGAATTAGGGTGCTTCTAGTAGTGACAGTGACACTTCCAAGAAAGGTGTAGTTCACAGAACAAGGATTGTTGTGAATGTGAGTTGTTCCATTCTTATTTGTCTTGTAATGGTTAATGTGAATTACATCCTTTCTGACTGATGTATAGTTGCTTTTACTAGATTTCACGATTGTGTTTGTTTTCTCTTTGCATGTGCAGGTGTCCATCCACGAGGATAGTGGAGGATCGTGACCGACCAAGGCAAAGGAGCGAGAGCGACATCTCTTCATCAAACAATAGCGCTGGAATCCAAGTAGGTGTTCATTGCCCACTTTTTAATTGCAACTAGGAGCTTGCACAGTAGCATTGATTGTTTGTTGCTAGACCCGTTCTGGGCTAGTAGGGATCGCCTCTATCCGTAGAGGGGATTTACCTCACCAACAATTTGGAGACTCTACTGGGGATGTTGCTTGTGTCTTTTGTTGTTCATCCTTGTTTTGAGTTTGATTGTTATTCTCTTGTCAAAGATTGGGGATTAGTTCTCTATTTTTTGATTTCCTGGTCCACTCTGGGAAATGCATTAATTGTTTTAAAAGCTCTTACCTTGGTCTGGGAGCTTTTGGTTTGATTTTGCCTGTTTTTTAGCCTCAGCGCGGTTTATATCAGAACAGTCGCGCTGACGTCGCGTATCTATGTCTTTGACTTCACTGTCATCACGCTTGTACATTTAACAGTTGCGCTGACCTCGTTTTCGAGCCAGTGCCCTTAATCTGTGTCCTTCCGCGCTGACAGCGCAAAGTTGCTACGCGTGTTGTCTGGTCAGCGCTTAGTTGCTGAGGGTCAGCCGCGCTGATCCTATAGAATTGAATTTTGTTCAATTTTGCCTCCTGAACATGTTGGTTTGACTATCCCCTGCTCTTTCCACTTGGTATATGACTTGATTTATGTTGTCTGAACTGTGACATACTTGCTTGCGAAGTCTTGTTCTGCAAGGGTTCGTTTATTGCTTGCTTTTCGGTTTTGCAAAACCTTCTTTCTTGCTTTCACTGCTTGGTTTGTATTTTGCCTTGACTTTTACAGTTGCTAGAATGTGTTGAATCCCTATTTGACTGGTTTTGAACCCCCATCCTCCGGGTGTTTTCTTTTCTCCATTGATTTCGCACTCTACCCCTAGGGCATCTAGTGGCCGTGTGTGTGTCAAGCCTTCTGTGGGATCTTGTTCTCTTGTTTGACCAGCCAACTTTAGATTTGCTTTTCACATTTGCTCAGTGATTGTTGAAAGTGTTTTGGTTGTGTTCCAAGTGATTTTCTTCCTCCTTGTTTGAATTCCTTTTTGTTTTGCTGAGCTTAGATCACATAGCTCATAAGCCTTAGTTTTTCCTTTGATTTGGAAAATTGTTTTGGTGTCTTGGGGACTTTGTTGTCTTTTCATCGAGTGATTTTATTCCTTTTGCTTGGTGTGGCTATCTCTCAAAATTCATTTTAAGTGATTTTTTCCATTGAAAAGAAAATCAAACTAATATCTTTTGCATTCAATAGTTAAAAGGGAAAAAGGACATTTCGTTGATTTGTGTTTTCAAAAGAAAAGTTTCATTTCCTTGCCATTAGTTGCATTAGATTGTTTGATTGCTTGAGTTCATTTTGCTTGATTGAAAAATTCCTAACCTTCTCATAGTTAGAATTCACCGAACGAAATGATGTTCTTTGGCATGTAGTTTGCATCTAAGTAATTGTGAGAGATCATATGGTAGGACCTGAAATCAAAACTTAATTCAAGATCAACCGTAGAATAAACCGAATTTACTTAAAAATGCATTGGAACTTAACGCAAATATCTAGAGGTCTAGGCTAGAGACGTGCTCCGGCGTCGTTAAACCTGGTCACTCTTGTTTTGCATTAAGGTTGGGTGATTCCTCCTGGTGTGATTCAATTGTGGTCTAGCACGGATTTGGGCTCCCACGTACCATCGCGTATATATGGGGAGACTCCACTAGGTTTGCATCCTTTATCCATAGGAAGCCGAGTTTGCTGCCTTGTGAGCCATAATGCACCAAACACAGCATTCGGTAAGATTGACTGTAGTACGGAAAGTCCTTGGTTCTCATACGATTGCCAAGGTGTATAAGCAGTTTCACGGATTGCTTGGTAAACCATTTGCTTAGAATCTCCAAAGCAGTCACTTTTGATCCTTTTTGGACTCCCTAAAAGAAAAGGTGTAAGTGAGCGTCTTGTCACTTCGTGCTGATTAAACATTCGAAGGAGACTAGAGTCATCTTTTCGTCCTTTTCTCGACTCTTGAAACATGAAAAGGTCAAGTTCAGTTCCTATGTCTTAAAAATTTATTCGGCCACGATAACATTACCTTGTTAGATCTTGTGTGCGTTAGCTTGAGTAGGTTTCTTTTTGCTATGGAAACGTTTCCAGGGTTCACCAACCCAAGTTCCCCTCCTGACGGGAATCCTAGCCATTTCCCTCCTCTTGGGAATGTTGGTGCCCCTTATATGGCGACGTTATCCCTTCCGGGGTTAACTGTTGGGTTGCCTGTTGGTTTTTTTCAACCTCTTTGGTCCCTACCGTGTCAGCTGATACTCCATCAATCCCTCCACCTGAACAACATCATGTTGAACCTAAGGTGGATCTCTCCCCTTCGACGCCTACTTCTACATCTCCTTCTTGTACTTCGCCTGGTGTAAGTCTCGATTTGAATAACCAGGTGGCAAAGAAGAACAAGAACAAGAACAAGAATAAGAAGTCTCCTAAGGGAGAGGCTACAAATATAACTGTTATTCCCTCGAGTACACCTGAAGTCGGGCCCCCTTCCACTCAACCGCGGAAGGTTAAGTTTCCTTGTCGATTATGCAAGGAGGACCATCTTCTTCGTGATTGTCCTGGCATTCCCAGGATCTTAGAAGTATGGTCTCATGATCTGGCCCGCCCCTCATCACCCACTGAGACTCACTGCGATGCTACCTCATCAGTTGGGAATGGCAAGGGAAAAGGGAAGATTCGAATCCCCTGCAGACTTTGTGAAGGCAATC
>APFE030417705.1:53029-129216 GCA_000404065.3 Pinus taeda
ATCATGACCTCTAATCATTTGATCTCAAATACTGCCAAATCCGTCGTTGTGCCGCCGATATGTTCAAGAGAAGTTGGCCTCTGCAGGTATAACCTCCCTCGGATATTTCACACAAAACATATTGTCTCTTTCCGTCTCGTGTCGATGATGTGGGAAACATTATGGCCCACCTTCGACAAGATCACTTCCTGTCGACTTCAGCTCATTATCCAGGAAAGTGACCTAGAGACTCCCTTTCGGTACCTTGGAGCCTGCATTCCTCAATGGTAGGTTCTTCGTGTTCGATGCGAGGTTTTCATCATTGGCCTCCGATCGGATGAATCTATGGGTGTTCGACACTGGATCATTCATTCACATGCCATGGATTGTACCTATAGTACCTTGAGGACCATCGTCATTATTGGTGGCACCTCTCGCGTCTGTTAACAGCTTTCATCATCGACTTCGACTCCTGTATTCACATGTTTGGATTTGTACTTTGTTCAGGTTTGGATGGAGCGCAAGACCCTGGTTCTAATCTGTTGTGAACCAGGTTGCGATTTTGTGGATCATTATTACATGACTCATTGATGGATGGCTGCGCCCATACCTGAGTCTTTTAGGATGGCTGCGACCATACCTCTTTATCATCATGGTCTCTTCAGCTGGGTGGCTGTGTCCGTACCACAGACCTTCCTCATATGTCTTCTGGATGGCTGTGCCCATGCCTAGACTACATGTAATCAAGATATCAGTTGTACCTACGCGCATGTTCTTCCTGGTGGTGTTCCGATTCAGCAGTTTTGTAAAGCATTTCACCCCTCCCACTCTCTCGGGCTTCATGCTTTAGGGGGCATCTGTTACACAGTAATTTGTCGCTGTCTCCTTGTCAGTCTCCCTACTGTGTCATGAAATCAAATCCATCATGCTCATGCTCTCTGAATTGGCCAAATAACCCTCTATGCCAAAGTTTATTTGATCATCGTGACTGTTATTGAAATGACCGCGCTGACTGGCGGCTTCTAGTGCAACTAATGCGCTGCCAGCGTGGAAGCACACGGGTTTTCCGCGCTGGTCGAATTTCATAGCCAGGGCATCCTTTGTTTGTATTAAATCATGCTGACATAGCTTCCCCCGTTACTAAGATGCAACGTCAGCGCGCCAGTCCCGTTATTCACCCGCGCTGATCTTGTTTAGGCGAATTTGTTCTAACAGCCAACCTTCCAGATGACTCCAGACTTGGTTGTTGGCCTTGTGAATTTCACCCTCCCTTCTATGGCATGTTTTTTCGTCATATGAGCCACCTTTCTTGGAGATAAGCTTATCCTTCCACCATTCATGGAGACTTCTTCTCCTATATAAGCCTCTACCATTGCCATGAGCAGCTAGTTTTTGGATATAGTTTTTGACATAGAGGAATTCATAGTGCTTTAGTGCTGCTCTTAATAGGTAGTTGGTGTGTTAAGTGTGGATTGCTAGAGAGCTTAAGGAAGGTTGTGAAGTCTTGTTGCCTTGTGTGAGAGAGAGATTTGTTTGTCTTGGGAGATCTACCTCCAAGGGTGAATGCTTATGAGACTTGCTGGCTGGACCCTCTTGAGAAGGACTCAGCGTCAGAACATTGGTTGTACCTTTCTCTGTTTTTGATTAATAAAAGATAGATGACTACTGTTATGGTTCCATTCTCATTTGTCTTGTAATGGTTATTGTGAATTACATCCTTTCTGACTGATGTATAGTTTCTTTTACTAGATTTCACACTTGTGTTTGTTTTCTCTTTGCATGTGCAGGTGTCCATCCACGAGGATAGTGGAGGATCATGACCGACCAGGGCAAAGGAGCGAGAGCAGCATCTCTTCATCAAACAATAGCGCTGGAATCCAAGTAGGTGTTCATTGCCAACTTTTTAATTGCAACTAGGAGCTTGCATAGTAGCATTTATTGATTGTTGCTAGACCCATTCTGGGCTAGTAGGGATCGCCTCTATCCATAGAGGGGATTTACCTCACCAACATGAGCACTAGGAGTTGGCAAGTGTTTCGAGGAGTGACGATGATGATGAGTTACTTCCTAGTCTTGGAAGTACCTCCATGGCTAATAGGGAGCGTTAACTTACGTAGCTTGGGAGGTACTCCAAACCCTAGGGTTCAAGGTTTGGAGGGAAAAGCACCACAAGGTTACTTGTGGGATTGGAACCCAAAGTTGGGGTTTTTCACCCATCAAGATTTGGGCCAAAACCATGAAGAATTTGAACATGAGAAAAATGGAGGTGATAGAGCCTAGTTTACCAATTCCAATGCTCCAATTATCACTCAATTCAAAGATCTAGAAATGAAGTTATGAATTTTTGAAGTTGACAATTAATGTTTGGATAATCAAAGTCATGTAGGCTTGAGGAATTCCTTGAATATACGTCTTTTCATCAATTTTTGGAGCCCTTCTAAATAAAAGGTGATTGAGGACTTATTTCCTCATCCATCTATGCAACAAAACATAAGAGGTATTTGAGGAGAAGAAGATCTCTGTTTTGGATGAAGCAAGGAGGGACAGACTAGAGAAGATTGAAGGGGTTGTTCTGAAGCCATTTCAGGAGAACCGAGTTTCTGGAGAGAGGGCTGAAGTGCCTTGCTGGAGGGTTGAGGCCAAGGAGGTCAGTTTCAGGTTGTTTGAGGACTCGTTGGAGGTGGGATAGTCCTTAAGAAGGGTTGTTACAGGCCTGTTCTAAGTCCTGTAGGATGCCACAACAATAAAAGGAGGGTCGAGTCTATGTTAAGGGCTTAGATTTTCCAAGTATTAGAGTGAAGAGGGAAAAACTTCTATTAGCGTAGCCGCACTAATTAAGGGAAAATATGGGTAGATTTTGGGACTATTATGGGACTGTGTTTTGTGCCCTTATAAGATTGAGACTTGCAGCATATGAGAATACATCATAAAATGAGTTTATGACAACATTCTTGTAGGTGTTGTTTCAAAGTGTTGACCATATTTGGATCCGATTCTGAGTAGCCTATGGCAACCAATTTGGAGTCTTGATTTGGTGATCGGAAGCCTTCATCGATGCATATCTTACGATTTATTTTTTGGCATCATTGGTCTTGGGGAGGGAAGCATGTTGATAGGCGAAAGTAGCCCTAGATGAGCTATCTTGAAGTGACAAATATGAGTTGAAGGTTGGGTGATGATTAGTGCTGAAGTGCAGTACCTTGATGGACGAAGGTGTCTACTACCCTATAAGTTTGGAGCTTGGGATTAGGCCTACCAAGAGAGAAGATTAAATCAACACATGTACATGCTACAAAATTGACTTGCAACAATGTTAGGTGGTAGCCTTCCTACAGTCTCGATGTGTTTTCCTTTGAAGGACTAAGGGCAAGCTAGTGAGCAATATGGGAGAAAAGGACTGACAGGACAAGATATGACATCGAGTCTATGTAGCATGTTTGTCATTGTATCTTGTATGCCATAGAATATTGTAGTATTCATATTTGGTTTAATATAATGAAGATTGGGTTGTACATTATTGTACAATATTTGTTAAAAATTGTGTATACTTGTGCAAGAAAGTCATGCAAACAAGTTCTATGTTTAAGTGTGATATGACTGACGCTATGTTTTTTATTAATAAAATGAAAAAAGTGATTTCCGTCCCTTCTCTATTTATTGGTTGACATATCCTTCATGGTTTAGTGAACACAAAAGAGAATACATGTAAGCTTGATAATGTATTTTTTGCTTAGTTTTAATGAGCCTAAAATGAAATAAAATGATACTCAATGAGGTGTCTTCTTTGTAGTTTAAAGAACTCAAAGAAGAGATAGTAGTATGCTCAATATAGGGTGTCCTTTTTCATGAGGTTTTAATGAGCCTGAAAAATAGATAAAAGGAGGCTTGGCACTCTTCAGTGTTTAACAAGCATGAGAAGAATACGAAGGAAGCTCGTCATGGAGGAATAAGTGGTATAAAGGTTAGAAACTTGTTCAAAGCTTATAGAACCACCCTAAGAGAGGTAAAATAAATAGGTTGGCAAGAAAAACCACTCATCATATCATTTTTCTAATAATGATAATAAATGTCAAGTGAAGGCTAGCAATGAGGCTAAGGGCAATGTGATTGAAATGATGAAGACAAGACCAAAGAAGATCGACATGTAAGAAACTCCTAACTCTTGTAAGCGTGAGACCTTCAAGTGGCCATAATTACACAATATCAACTCTAGCCTTATTTTCGCATACTATATGTTGATAAAAACCAAATAAGTTCCATAATTCCACCTCTAGGATGTTCTCTTATGCTACCGGAGATATCTTTTTTTTCCTTCAGAAAATCATAGAAATTGGATATGGGAGGAAAATTATAGCTAGGTGGTAGTGCACTTTGGCATGGAGAAGACAATAGGATTACTTAAAACTTATTTCTAATGTCCAAAGATTTGATAGGATTTCCCACCAAGATATCATATCTTGCAATTCCTATCTCATTTCTAAATGAGCCATCAAGAAGCAATGGATTTACAATGTTCTAATTATCCCAAACAATCCTGGGGGTTTATATCCATGGATTACATGTCAATTTTTCCCTCCACTAAGCATGGCGATGTTATGTATATATGGTTTTCCATCAATTCTTTATGATGGTCATTTTGACACCATGTAAGAAGATTATCATAATTGAAGTCACTCCTAAACTCGTCTTTTAATGAGTTTCAATTCATTCTAGGCTACCTTAGACTATTATTTCAAATAGGTATATTAGGCTCCTTATTACCTTATAGTCCATCCCATGGTCTTTGAAGGATACCAAGTTGAGCAAATTGACCACCTTTCATCCCCAAAAAGTGGAAAAATAAAAGTGGCCAACAAGATGATTATGCATATAGTGTGCATGTACAACTCTAACCATCTATGTACATGGGACGAAATCCTTCCATATGTCTAGCATATTTATAATTCAGAGCTCCATAAATTTATTAGCCATAATCCTCTTTAGGCGTGCTTGGGGTTTGAACCATAGGCCCTAGTAGATGTAATTATTCCTATTGTATCTTCACTAGTAGATTCCTCCCATGAATAAGTGGAGGATGATAGAGTGGAAATTTTTCTTTAACAAAACCACCACCTCCAATAATAGTTTCATGATATCCTACAACAATCCAATTCCATGTACGCAAAATGACCTAACTAACACAACGTTCTATACAAGTTTCAAATGGTGATAAGGTGTGGTTGCACTTATAGAAGTATAATTTCAAAAACCTTACATAATCACAAATGATTTTGTTGAAAATTATATTGAATTAATTACTTCCCTTCTCCATGGCTTACACCCAATATTTAATGTGGAGCTACTTCTAACATATCCTCCACCTTTGTTGGACATATTAAAGCATAAATCAATAGATCCCCAAAGAAATGAATATTTACTACATTGAACATGATATAATGGATCATATCATGGACACCAAGATAAGTGATACCAGCCAACAACACATACAACTCTACCAAGTAGGGCAACTTCTTCACCAAGGCAGTTGGATTTCTAGGAGATAAATTTAATGCATGTCATTTCCTCTTAAGGGGAGGACCTATATAGGTGGTTATCCATTGAAATCTACCTCCTACACTGACTTGGTTCTCTATATTCCTGGCATCATTTCTATGGATTTTTGTGTACCAAAAATTTGAGGTTGTTTTGAGACCCTAAACAATGTCTTTTGAAAATTTTGGGGGCCAAGAGTTCCCATGGATCTCTGTATATCCATTCTAATGATTTAATCCTCTGATATTTATTTCCAATGATCTATTTTGTATCCCAAATGGAGATTGTATACAAATGTTTCACCCATAGGAAGTTGATGTAATAACTAACCACTTGAAGGCCCACAAAACTTGTGGTGCTTCACCTTTTAGGCTTAGGGTTTGGGAACTATAGGGTTATTTATTTATGTTATAGGGGTTTTATTTTAGATTGTTTAAATAGATTTTGGCAAATTCATGTATCCAACATATATCTCTTTCTTTAAATATAGCTACCACCATTCTCGCTAGTTTGTTTTTTCAGTATTCTCCTATTTTACTTGTAAATAAAGATGGGAATACACTATATTTATATGGTCTCTATTATATTTATTTGTGTGTGTTTCATTTCCTTTCCTTCATTTTATTTCATTCTTGTACATGCTAGATTAGATGTATCCACAATGTGAATGGAAGATCCCTCATCGACAAGTTTGGAAAATATATTCTTCCCAAGTAATTGAACATGGATATAGAAATAAATATGAAGGGATAAATAATGCTGAATCACATATACATGAAGCATAATAGGATTATAATTTATGGGATAAACACCTCAATCATGATCAACAAGGATTTGCACTTTGTGTGGCATCCTTGGGAAACCTCTAAAGTAAACATGGCACATGGTGCTTTGGCTAAACCTTCCATAATACTATAGTTTTGGGTAGCATATAGATTGTGATTATGAGTAAATTGATGGAGAACACACTTTAGAGGGTGAATCACTCTTTCCAAAATATTGTCTATCAACATAGGTCCATTGTATGGATTAGCGATCCCAAGGTCCTTAGAAGAATAATCATTCTTAGGACTCTGATAGTTTTTTTCTTAGGTAGTCAAATGAACTACCTCATTGCACATGAGAATGCTTGCATGTTTTTAGAGTTCTATGTTATAGTAGTCAATATCAAGATTGGTCATTTATTTTGGTAAGTTTGTAGCTATGTCAAACCTTGTGACATATTTGCAAATATAAAGGTGTAAAAATATGTTGTGCTTCTTCCTTCAGTCACGCTTGAGGATTTTGAACTTCAAAAGGTCATGATTATACTTAGAAATATTTATAAATCACATGGAGTGTTTTAAAAGCTCAGTTTTGCTTCCAACAAGTCATTTAGTTCATCACCTATTCTCCTGAGGTGTTTTGGATGTCAGTAGGACACTTACTGCACTTTGAAAATTGTTATGGTTTTTTGCACCTTGATAACCTTCAAGTTCTATAACTTTGTTTTTCTTATTAATTTTGTATTTAATACCTCAAAATTTATCTTAAAATGTTCAAGGGGACACTCAGCTAGTCAGTTTCACATCTATTCCTTCTTCGTTGCAATTTTATGTTGTGCTACTATCAAAGGATATTAAATGGAAGGAATAGTAGTGTTATTTCTCTTCTTTTCAAATATGATGATTCAAAGGAATTTTATGAGGTTGTAAACATCATCAATCATCCATTTTTTCTTAGTCGAAGTCCAAGCATGTGATCAAAGCCATGCAAAGACAACTCGCTACACAATTTCGCTACGTAAACGTATTTTCACCATATATCTTAAAACGTTAACCTGTTTCCCATGAAATTTGTACACAAGATACATGGGGGTGAGATGAATAAACTCACTTAATTTTGGATCAAAACTCTTCACAATTTTCGAGAAATGAACCACCATCATCTAAAATCATTTTTGGATTTTCTCAAAATCCATGAGTTGGATTTAGCCCAAATTTTTGTGGAGAATAATTAAAATGATATTAACTTGCTAGAAAAAGAAAAAAAAAAAAACCACTCAATCTGGTTCATCACTTAGGATATATTCGAAAAATATTAGTTGCAGAATTATGTTATACAAATATGTTGTGCAACTGTCAAAGGCATAAAAAATTGGTAGCAGATGTGAGTCTTGGAGTTTTTTCCTATCTATTGAGGTTCAGAGAAGGATTTATAATAATTTCATCATAATCCTTTGACCATTTTACTCAGCCATAGATTTCAACATTAGATCAAATCATGCAAGTAAACATTCATTGCACTTTTGTTGTAGGTGAATATTTTGAGAGATGGGGTTTTGTAGCTTGAACAAGTGTTATCTAACAAGTATCTAATGATATGGAGGATTACTTTCACTTGCATATCGAATTTAGAATGGAAGAGGATGATCTAAAATATGTAAAGAGAGAATTTGTTGCACTTTGGTGAAGGTAAGAGAAAATAAAACAAATTTGTTGCACTTCTACACTGTCAACAATTTAACCTTCCAACCCGACTCTAGACCTCTTGAAATTAGTCTATATGGTTATGAAAGGTGTCCTTAATCTTCTTTCATATTCAAATTAATAGGTTTTATATTTTCCTTTCAATATGTGAAATTTTAGTCACGGGTGTGTGAAAATGAAATTTTTTGTGCACAAATTCTTTTCATCATCATTTTCAAAATCAGATTCTAAACAACGGGAAATAAAATTTCAAAACCAAAAAGAGGTTTTTCTCAAAAAGGAGCTAAGTAGAAAAAACCTCCACTTTTGTAACAGGTGTCATATATTCGAATATTCGAATGAATATTTACAACCTATTTTTTAGATTTCGCCATTTCGTGTTTTAGTCAAGATATGTGGCCACATATTTTGAGATGGAGAACTATTTTATATAAATGATAGAGGCTTCTATCAAGAACAAGATCATATGCAAAAACATCCTTATGTTTTGTAAAAACTATCATGATTCAAGATATATTATCTAATATTTGAACCTTATTTTCCAGAAATTTGATCCCTATTGCCTAGCAGGAAGCTCCAAATCTTAAAGTAACAAATTCTATCTTTGGGAAAATGGTTGAACTCGATCTCCTTAGCTTGGGAAATACTCTTTCCTATATATTTTGTAAATTTATATGAGAAAGGGGTTTTGGTTGGTCAGTGTGTGATAGAGAAAGACATTGTGCATTGTACAGTTTCTCTTGAGTACCTAATCCTCTAAGGGTTGGTGTGGAAATTGAATAGCTAAGGGAGTCCAAGGGACCACTTGGAATATGAAACCAAGGGTCATTCCTATGTAATATAAATATGTATCATTGTGAATAAGAGAAGTAATCTAATGTTTTTCTTTCATATTTAGCCATGTATGTGTCTAGCATGGTATTGGAGCATAGGTTAGGCTTGGGTATTTTCAGAGATTGTCAGTGCTACATTCTTTCCAGAATTTGTCTACCATCTCCCTATTTATAGAAATATTCTAGTGTTTCTCTACTGCACATGGGCACTTCTGCACTTCGACGGCCTAGCATTGACTCATTGCTAGAACTGTCATTACACCTTCCACTAGACCTATTATGATATGCTTGAGTGTCTAGTATAATTACCCCATTGATGTACTTATCTCCTCCACACTAAGGTTGCCTCTGTTTCCTCCTGGCATTGAATGATATCCTGCACAACGAAAGTGTGGTAGTATTTATTACATTCATGCATCATTGTTACGTCTCAAACCTGCATACATCAGTTCTGCCTCATGTCAGGTTATGCAATTTTGTCATAATATATAACATTGTGTTACCAATCTTCTTTTATGATTATATTACCTATTGAATCCCTATTACATTGAACGCCATCACTACATATATATACCTATGCCATCGTTGCATATATATACCTCTCGGTTATTGTTGTCTAGCCTGACAGTCGTTGTATACATTGAACGTTGGTTATATCACCTCCCATACCGCCTCCTTATACCCCGTGGCTCTTTGTTGCGGCATCACACTGGCGCTATAATATAACTCTGTCATGTTATATATATAACGCCTTCCATAATACTCATAGTTATGTTGTGATAACAGTTATGATGCCCACTGTCTGCTATAATAATAGTTATGTTTTATGCCTCCTCTTGATGATATTTTGATGGCAGGAACGTTCCCCTCCATGAATGATGCACTGACATTTTTGGATCTATGAATGCTCTATCAGGGGTCGAAGGATCGATTTGCTCTGTATCCTTGTCAAGTAAGCCTTTGCTTACACCACTTCCAAACATCAAAGTGAATGTTTCTCTCGGCTGCATTTTCCATTCACTGTGTTACCTTTGCTTATGCAAGACATAATGTCATCTTAGAGATCCAAGCTACTATTCATTTGAAGCTAGGGAAACCATCAAAGATCCCTACGTGGTGAAAGTTATCTTTGCATATACTCTAGTTTCTCTTTGTTCCAACATCGATGCTACGATTTCAACATTGCTTGGACTGTGCTACGATTCCAACATCACTTGGACTAATTTTCCAACATTGCTTGGATTGTGTTGTGATTCCAAATAGCAATCGAATGTGTTGGGATTCCAAAATCGTTGCTTGTGTTACAACTTTGAAAAGAATTCCGAGAATTGATAAGCACCGAGTGCTGGTTTGGTGAGATATGGTTGTGTTTATCATTATATAGAGGGTTCAACCTATTTCCTTCAATCAAATTGTCTTGATTCATATGGTTTTTCCTTGTTTTGCATTTGTTGTGTTGGACGACCACTGGTTGCAAGATTTGCTAGATTTTATGTGATGCATTAGAGTTGTATTGACATTGGAAATGGAAACATTATGATTGTGGATTAGGCTTGGAACCACTCGACAGAGAAACCATTCCTTCTCTTCTGGTTGGTCCTCATAGATTTAGGTCAATTCATCATGTGAAGACTATGGATATTTGCACTGTAGATACTTTCACTCTGTTATAGTGTGAAGACTAGTATGATTTAAATTTATGCGCACTCATGAAGTAGTACACTGGAAGAATTGTCCAATGGGCATACCTGTGAGCTGCATAGCAGCAACACTGCAAATTAGACAAGTGAGAGGGAATTGATGATGCCTTATGAACTATTGCAATGCAAGCTAGTGATGCATTAAAGTGCCAGATATAATTTGACAACAACCCAGGAAATCCTTTATGAAATTCATGCATAAGTCATTTATAAACTTATGAAATCATTTCAGAAGATAGCTGTGACAAATGAATGCAAGATTCTAATTAGAAGAAGCTGAGCCAAGGCTGGATGGAGCCTATATAAAATCCTTTGTTGGGAATCCGTAGGTGAGGAATTTAGATAACAATGTAATTTTGAGGGATTACATTCCAAAAGGCCTATGATAACACTGAGTTCAAATGAACGTCAGTCAATAGAGTCAGTAATTTGGTTCAAGGCTGTAATTCTGTCAAATACTATTTTAAATTGTTTAGAACTGCCGAATTCAAATGAGTGTCTGTATATGACCCAATTGCATTGATTTAAGAGATGCATGTAAGATGACTATGACGCATTCTCTGTAGGATAAGTCTTTAGGATGTAAGGTATGGGATCGAACCCCAGGTTGATTTGATCCTTGGGTAAGAAGGATATTACAAAGCTAACTGCCATCCAGTTGAACAAAGGTAGAGGTAGGTTATCGATGTAAGAGCACAAAAGTAGTCAGAGCTGTTATGCAACTTTCTAGAACAGAGGATATTGCAGTAACATTGAATTGTGAGTGATTGTTGCTTCCTCCTCATTGGTTAATAGTTGTGATCATTTTCTTTAAAGTGTAAGTTTGATAAAGAATAAAATGACCAAACTTCATAATGCATTAGATTTGTTAAATACTCTAATACATTCCACTGTTGATGAGATGGTTAAGATTAACAAAACCTATCTTTCCAATATTAAAATGTGTCTGCAAAATGCACAGGATAATATTGAGTTTTTGCAACTTGAGACGAAGCTACAACAAGAGGAGTTACACCAATATAAGGATCATGACACCCATCAGCAGCAATTCAATAATATTGATCCAGTACCAAATCAAGCAATAGTTGTATATGCAGATGTAGAAATTTAGCCTGCACTTCCCAAGTCGGTCATCAGACCTTAGGATGATCTTGTCCACAACAAGCATAGAAATCATCTTGGATATGAAAAGGATGTGTCCTTTCATATTCCAGATTACTCAAAGCCCATTCAGTTTCAGAGTCTTGGATTCCTTCATGAGAGTTCACCTTCAGTTGTTCCAGATTCTACTTCTCTTTCACAGCAACAACAACAAATTGTGAAATTCCAACACTGTGACTGAGTTGGCCATATGAAAGATCATTGTTTTGATCTTCATTCATGTAAGCATTTTCATAAAACTAGTGATTCTTCAAACATATGCTTCAAAATTAAGCCTCCTGCAAGAACAAAGATTCATCTTGGATGGATCGCTTCTTGGCAATGGACTTCAAAGCCAAGAAGATATTTCGCTCATACAATAGGATTTTTTCTCGAATATTGAAAGTCTTGTAGTTGAGATCTCTTCGTCTTCTCACCTTGTATCTAACGGGGGGGAAGTGATGGTTATCTAAAAGCTTCAAAACCACATCAAGCGAGCCTAAGCCACAACTTTCCATACCAGATTTAGAGTTGTAGAAAGAGAGAAAGATTCCCTTGAGAATACCTTTAGTTGGTGATACCTCTTCAAAGAATTGAGGACACTTCCTCTAGCGAAGACTTCAGCTTCTTGCCAATTTTGGAAGAGTTCCCGGAATTGAATTAAGCATTCCAGAGTTCTTGGTCATCCTCAAACCATCACAGGTTGAGACCTCCCTTTTCAGGTTGAGGTTCTCCCTTTTTATGTGGGGCGAGATCTCCCTTTCAAGGTTGAAGGTTTCCCTATTCAAAACACAAGGAGCACTTCCTCTAGCATAAGACCTCAGCTTCATGCCATATTTGGAAGAGTTCCGGGAACTTCACTAAGATTTCCAGTGTTGGTGGTCATCCTTAAACCACCCCCCTTATACCAACATTTCAACGAGCACATTTAGCCTAGTGCTACCATGCTTTTTTTCATGTTTTGTATTACAACTCTCTTCTTGGACTCATACATAACCCTTCGGATTAAGAGGAGGAATGTTGGACACCTAATCCTTTAAGGGGTAGTGTGGAAGTTGATCAGCCAAAGGGAGTCCAAGGGACCACTTCGAATATGAAACCAAGGGTCATTCCTGTGTATTATAAATATGTATCATTGTGGATAAGAAAAGTAATCTAATGTTTATCTTTCATATTGCTTCAGCCATGTATGTGTCTAACAATTTCATTTAAAAATTTCAGTGAACGTTGAAGGTCGAAGTCTACTTGTTCAGAGATTATTGTGTCAATCATTTATGGTGATGTTTATCTCTTGTTTATGTTTCTTTATATTCTATCATAACCATGATTAAATGATATATCTTCAGTGTTTAGTTAAAATAAATTATTTCAAAATTCACTTTCATGTGCTCTATTATAAGTAACTAAAGGTTTTTGTGTTTTTCTTCCATCATAATATCTAAAATTCATCCCCAGCTAGATGCTTTACATATTATCAATTTCATTGTTCCTCTACTAAATTCTCTACAAAGAAATTTGACAAAGACACCAAAAGGATTTCCTACCTCACCTCTGTCTAAGGATCCTTCATTTTCCCATTTGTTCACTGAAAATCATTAGCTTGAGTTGACTCCATGCCCAATGGAGTTTCCCTCTCCCTTGCCATAAAACTCTTGAAACTATTCTACCGTAATCTATAGACCTAGCCTAAGATCCAAAAGATTTCATACAAGAGATCCCTCTCCGGGTTTGGAAGGGCTAGCTTCCAGCCCTAAAGTTTGGCCTGTGGTTACCTTTGAGTCCCTCTCATTAGCCTGGAGGAATTACGAAGTGCTAATATAGTGGTGTTGTTGCCAAGGAATGAAGGTTCCATCATCCCCAGGAGGTAATCCTAAAGATTAGATTTGACTTCTAATGGTGAACATATGCCAAACACATGAAGTTTGTACCATTCACCTCGTGTTTCCAATCAATGTTAAGTTCATATTCAAAGACACCAAGGAATGAAGGTTCCATCATCCCCAGGAAGTAATCCTAAAGATTAGATTTGACTTCTAATGGTGAACATATGCCAAACACATGAAGGTTGTACCATTCACCTCGTGTTTCCAATCAATGTTAAGTTCATATTCAAAGACACCACTAGAGAATGAACCTTAATTGACAAACAAGTGGAGGGACATTTCAGAAAGACCAAGTATCAAAGCTTTAGTTTTTTCCAAGAAATATTATTCTTTTTCATCAAATACCTCTTGTCCTTCCCTGAATATGTGAAAATAATTTCCTTTACTTGTCATATTCTAATGATGGCTATGATCATTTTTTTGAAACGCATGGGACCCAAGTTGTTGTCATACCTTCTGTATCAAATCCTATATCTTCCAAATTTCAAGAGAGATATAAACCTCTCAAATTTCCTCTTATTCCACATGACTTTCCTGCAACGTATTTCAAATATCTTCCTAATTTTGATGGAGATCTTGAAAAAATCACAACCGAAAAGCACATCCATGCTTTTTAAGTATTTTATAGATTTCTTGAAAATTGAACAAGATGATATATGTATGAGAGGTGTTTCTTAATCATTGCAAGGAAAAGTTAAGAAATGGTTCAAAAGTCTTCTAGTTGGAAGCATTGCTAATTTCTAGTAGTTGAGAACGCTTTCCTTACCATATGGGAAGCAAATAAGAACCCTCTAAATATAATAGATGAATATGAAAACCTAAAGAGAGGTCCAAGAGAATCAGTTCAAGGGTTTTCAACCAGATTTAATAAGGCATACAACTCAATACCTACTGAGATAACCCCCACTAGGGTTGGATTTGCTTAACTACCCTAATGGTTTCGATGTTAATCTTGCTTATCATCTCAGAGAAAGGAATCCAACACATTAGAGGATATTCAGAAAAATGTTTTTGGAGTGGAAGCAAATATAACCCCCCTACGGTTGGCTTTTCTTTGTTACCCTAATGGTTTCAATGTTAAGCTTGCTTATCATCTCAGAGAAAGGAATCCAGCCACATTAGAGGATATTCAGAAAAATGTTTTTGGAGTGGAAGCAAATTCGTTGGAAAAAAAGGCAAAAATGAAAGCTGGAAAAAGGGGAGGGGTTAAGGAGGAGCCTTCATAATCATCAGATAACAATTGGATGTTATGATGAAATAAATGGAAAAAGGTTAACTTTGGAAAACAAAGCTACTATTAGAGAACAACAGACTCCCCTCAAGTAAGAAATCCCAATTTCTGAAGACCTTAAGTTCAAATAAAGCAAAGAGAGCACACAAATCAAGGATTTCAAAAACAAATATGACCTCCTTTCCAAGAAAATGTTGTAGGATGTGAAGAGTTAGATGGTGAAGTGTATAAACATAAGGTTGACCATGAACAAAGAACAATTGATTTGAATTTTAAGCAGAGGGTTACTAATATTATGAATGTTCTTCAATATTTTAATGTTAATGATGTTGCAGAAAATTAAAAAGAAGAAGTTGTTGGCCCAAACACTTTTTTTGTTGATTCATGTCACCATGAGCTAGAAGTTGATTATTTTATGTATTCACTTGAATATATCCATGAAAGTGAATTGTCAGATCAACCTATGCTTTATGACATTGTAGAGGTTTCAGATTCACCTGTCTATGGTGAATATGTCACTATGCAGACTAGGTCACTTGGTGGAGCATATTACTTTCTTATATTTATTAACGATACCACTAGATATACCTGGGTGTACTTTTTCAAAAATAAAAGTGATTTGTTTTAATACTTTAAATAATTCAAGAATATGGTTGAAAAGAAAACAAGAAAGAACATTAAAATTCTTCAATGAGATAAAGATGATGAGTACACTTTAGGAGATTTTTATCAAATATTGCAAGAAAAATGGAATAGTGCAACAATTTAGAGTACCATATACACCTCAGCAAAATGGAGTAGCCGAGAGAAAAAACAGAGCATTAGTTGAATGTACTCATAGTATGTTAAAATGTAAAGGACTTTCTAATATTTTTTGGGCTTAAGCCATTAATACAGTTATATACCTAAAAAATAGAAGCCCTACAAAATATCTTTAGCACAAAACACCATTGAAGCATTTTATGGTTTTAAACCTAAAGTTAGTCATTTAAGGATATTTTGATGCAAATCCTTTGCTCATATTCCTAAAGAGGATAGGACAAAATTTTACGCCAAAGTTATCAAATGCTTTTTTATTGGATATTATACTGATCAAAAAGCATATAAAATGTATGATCCAAGTACTCACAGGGTCTTTGCAAGTAGAGATGTTATATTTCATGAGCATGCAGATAAAAAAATAAAATAATATTAACATAATCTATGACATCCTCCTTAGGACAACTTTAAAGAAGAGGAAGAAGTTTTGGAATCATCTCAAGCTCAAGAAAGCATGGACATTCCAGAAGAAATTTCAAGAAGTCAAAGTCCACAAAGAAGTGATGAAGGCATGCCATAAAGAAGAAGAAGAGGAGCAGGTACTCCACAATGTAATGAACCTCTACGAAGGTCAACAAGACAAATTCAAACCCTTATCAGGTGTAAATATTATGCTTTAGGGTCTCAAGTAATGACTTTTTTTAGCCTTTAAATTATGAACAAACTAAAAATCATAAAGAATGGATGGAAACTATGAAAGAAGAATACGATTCTATAATGAAAATTGAAACTTGGGAATTAACGAAATTACCTAAAAATAAAGCCCCTATATGATCAAAATGGTTGTACAAGACAAAATTTAATGCAGATGGTAGCATAGACAAGTATAAGGCAAGATTGGTTGCAAAACGTTATTCACAAAATCAAGGTATAGATTATGAAGATACCTTTGGTTCAGTTGCAAAAGTGAACACAATCATAATAATGATAGCATTGGCCACTAAATATGATTGCAAGCTGCATGAATTAGATGTGAAGTCAATTTTTCTAAATGGGGAATTAAAAGAGGAGATTTACCTTATTCAACTAGAAGGATTTGTAAATAAGGGACAAGAACATCTTGTCCACAAGTTAAAAAAGGACTTATATGCACTAAAACAATTACCCAGATCTTGGTATGAGAAACTTGATAACTTTTTCTTTCAGTAAGGATTTAACAAAAGTAAAAATGATCCTAATTTGTATATCAATTTAGATAGAAATGGAGATATAGTATTAATCTCTATATATGTTGATGATCTAATAATAACATGGAGTGATGCTAAGTTGATTAAGGATATAAAAAGGAAGTTATTACAGGAATTTGAGATGAAGGATGTTGGAAAAATGCACTATTGTCTAGGTCTTGAAGTATCGAGAGATAATGGAAGGACCTTAATCATAGAAACAAAATATATAAACGAGGTACTAAAGATATTTCATATAAAATGATGTAAAGAAGTGAGCACTCCATTGGAAGAAAATATCAAATTGAGAAATGATGATCGAACAAAAGAGGTGAATGGAACATTATATTGACAATTAGTGGGAAATTTGAATTACCTCACTACCATTGGACCAAACATTTCTTATGTTGTCAGAACACTTACTAAATTCATGGCTAAGCCTCGTGAATACAATGGATAGCTGCAAAAAGGTCCTTCGATATTTAAAGGGAACTATCAATTTTGGTATATAGTATACTAATGATTGTAATGTTGAACTAATAGGTCATTTTGATTCTGACTGGGCTAGAAATCTAGATGACAAGAAATCCACCATTAGATACACCTCCAATATAGGATCACAAGATGTATCATGGAGCAGTAAGAAACAACCAACAATTTCCTTGTCATCAACTGAAGTAGAGTATAAAGCATTATGTAGTGCCACTTGTGAAGAAATATAGCTCGGAAGGATACTTGAAGATGTTGGAGAAGATAAAAAAAAACCTACAGTGATTAGATGTGATAATCAAAGCGCCATAAAATTGGAAAAAATTAATGTATGTCATGCAAACTCAAAGCATATAGACACAACATCATTTTGTAAGGGAAAAATTCCAATCAATGGAAATTGATTTAATATATTGTAATACAAATGAAAATGTGGTTGACATAGTCACTAAGCCTCTTGGGAAGGTTAAATTTGAGATTTGTAGAAGTAAGTTATGTGTTGTAGAAAATCCATATTATGTTGTAAGCCTAGCTTAGACTTAAACCAATAGGCATGTCAATTAAGAGTATGTTTGTGTCTTATGTGTTGTGCTATAGCATAATTTGTGTGTTTTTCATATAGTTGGAATTAAGGGGGAGTGATGGATAATAGTAATTCCAACCTACCAAGTTACCAACTACATTAAATGTACCATGAAGTTGTCTCGTGGTTTTTGGAGATTTCGTCTGGCTTCTTGAAGAAGCTATTGCCATTGACAATGCATACAGTCTAGAATATTCCTCATCATGTATAAAAATTCTTCTTTGCAAATGGAAAGTTCAAGGTGTTGTTCAATTTGCAATCTCTGATTGGAACAACCAATGAATTCTAGCCCTGCATCCATTCAATAATAGAGCGGGAATTGTTATCACTCCAGGAAACTCTCCTAGGTTGTAGCTCGGAAATGCCTGGTAACATATAAAACTTCAATATTGTTCTCTGAACTATTGGAATGGATTGGGGTTTGGATCAAGTCAGATGACTATTTCAACTTTGTTTTAACTCTAGACATGCATGAACACCCTTAGCTTGACAAGGCTTTAGACCACTAATGCTAAATAGTTTATAGGTTCAATGGATAGATGGAGAACACTGACTGTACCAACAGATGCATACATTAACACATATGAATGGCTTGCTATAGAAAGGAAATGAAGCTTGCAAATATAATTTATCAAAACAAAGATAAGATGACAGTTATCTGGAATTAGACACAGAAGAAAACATGAATAACCTATTCAAGTGCAACCTTAGAGCAGAGGAGGAGATGGCAATTAAGCATGTAACAACAAAAGAAGCTTGTATTACTGGAATGAAGATGAGACATTGAGAGGAATAGAGTATCCACAGTCTCCAAAAGTTGAACCCTTCTTTCTTCTAACTTTCAGCCATTTATAGGCTTTTTACAATGCTCTTGGGCTCTCTAGGGCTCGAGATGTCTTAATCTATCCCCTCTGGCTTCTAACTGCTTAATGCCATAACTAGATAGACATGAGCCAGAGGTATCTTTTCCTAACAAACACAGTGACCAAATTCTGGTAATTTCACTGCGTTGTCAGGTGGCTCACCCATGCCAGCGATGCTCCATGACCATTTCTATTTGTTCGGATACATCATATTGTTGTTTTTCCCTTTTCGGCCATGCCTTCCATTATTTTAGTTCAACTGTCCGACCATCATAAACACTGACAGAGAAAACAACTTTCCTCCTCGGGTGACTGATGGGAAGTGGGGTATTGGGGTATGTGGGCCATTAGATGGGTTGGATTAGCGGTCAAGATGTTGGTCAAGTGGCGGAGGATGAACTGAGGTGATCATGAACAAAGGTGATTGGATGGGCTGGATGAAAGGTGGAGATCAATTGCCGGAGGCTTGAGTAGTGGTGGAAGCGGAATGAGTTTGAGCCATAAGATCTTGGATGGGTAGATCGAACGACTATCAGGTGGTAGAAGTTCTCGAAAGAAAACACCTGAAAGCGATTTCATTTGAGTAGAAATGGTTTCTATCGGGTGGTCAATTGGGCAGTAAGCAGTAAAGGTCAGAGCCTGCCTAATTCCATTCATCGGCACCACGTAAAAGCAGAGGAGAGAGAGGAAACCACCTTTATCAGTTGGGTATCCCTCTCGATTTTTTCCTGAGTGATATGCACGGTAGCCGTTACATATGGCGGGAGTGATTTTAACGATGAAGATTGATTGGGCATGTAACATCGTTCGGGTGAAGTACGGGCCATCGGATCAGTGGGGAGATTGATGGCGGGGGGACATGGAGGTATGAGATTTCCTCGAGAAATGTACAAAAGGTGCATATGGGTGGAAAGGTAAGGTTTTCAGGGTATTTTTGCACATTAGTGCATGGGGTTAATTCCTGTAGGGCTAAGGTGAAAGTGGGTTTTGTTAGGATGTGAAGGTTGGGCTAGGATATGAGCGAACAGGAATGGGGGTGGATGAGTGAGAAAAGTGGGGCGATGGACCATGTGGGAAGCTCTTCATGGCAGTGAAATAGACCATTTCCTTCCTTTAGCCTTCAAAAATAGCAGCGCTGCATCTAAGGGCTAGCACTGGATCCTTCTGGGGATGAAAGCCTCCCTGTGAGGTTTCAAGAAATACAGACTATTTCCTTCCCAGTAACAACCAAAACAAACTTATCTCCTAGTGTTCCATTGGGCATGGAGTTTATTTTCATAAAAAAAAAAACTTAAAAACCTATTACAATATTAAGGCCTTAAAGCCTCATATGAAGTAAAGTTTCAAAAACCGCCCATTGACTGGGCCATCAAAGACACCTTCCCCCTCCAAATTGTACAGAATGAATGTATTTTTCATCTGAAATTGAGCAATGACAAATAGTCCCATCCATAAGGCATCAAATTTACCATGGTTGCACTTCTTTTGCTTCAATGCATCCCATTTGAGAACCTAATCACTAACTTGAAAACTGTCCATTTTTTCCTTGCTATCAAAGGTTTCTTTGATCTTCTGTTGATGAATTCTTGACTTCTAAACTAGTTGTTCTCTGATTTGTTGTAATTCAACCAAGTTACTCATTCTCCTTGCCATGCCATTCTCTTCATCCTGTTCTTCTTGAAAGAATTTAGCCACATGGAGGATCGACTAGATAGGAAAAACAACATCAGTGCCATAGACTAGATTAAAAGGAGAAATTCCTATGGACTTCTTGTTGGTAACTCTGTCAGCCCACTGTGCAAACTTCAACTTGGAATCCAAGCTCTTTTTGTTGTCCTCCAACAGTTTTTTGATTATCCTTACAAGACTCTTATTAGACGATTCTGCCACACCATTGCCTTGACGATAATATGAGGTAGAATGCACCAATTGAATGCCCATGGATTCACACATGTCTACTAATTCTTTTGCTCTGAAAGCTGCTGCATTATTAGTGACTAGTTTGGTTGGGTAACCAAATCTAGTGAAAATATTCTCATTCAGGAACTTTATGACAACCTGATGATTAGCATTCTTTCTGGGTATAGCCTCAATCCACTTGGTGAAATAATCAATGGCTACCAAGATCCATTTATGCTGGCCACAGGAATATGGATTAATCTCACCTATGAAGTCCAAGCCCCACTACTGGAAGGGACCATTGGCATATACTGGCTTCAAGGGTAGAGATTTTAGCTGTTGTCTTCCTGCAAACCTCTGGCATTTGTCACAAGACCTCACAAAAGAAAATACATCAGAGAACAGAGTAGGCCAATAATACCCAACTCTCAAGATCTTGTGGGCTGTGGTTTTCCAATAATGATGCCCTCCACAGATGCTAGAATGGAACTAGTGCATGACTTCCACAGATTGTCCTTCATCTAGACATCTCAAGAGGATCCCTGATGGGTCTCTCCAATGAAGTAGGCTGTTATTAATGAAGAATTTGGCTGATCTGAGCTTAATGGCCCGTGCTTGACTTGAGCTAAGCCCTGGAGGGACTTCTAGCTTTTGCAAAAAATGAACTATACTAGAATACCATTCACATGTGGCTAGATTTTCATAAAAATACGGATTCTACCCTTTCTCTTTTGTTGCTTCCTTTGTCTTCTCACCACTTGAATTGAACCTATACAATTGATGTCTAGAAAACTACAATTTTCCTCAGCCATAAGCTTAGCCAAGCCCTGGCCTTTGACAAGCTTAGTGGGCTTCACCTCTATGTTGAACTCTATGAATTTTGCAATCCATTTAGCTTTTTCCATCAATATCTGGCTGAGTTAGGAAATCATTTACTGAGGCTAAATATACATAAGCAACCACTTTGGAATGCAGAATATAAATTCTAAATGCCTTTAAAGATTTTATGAGAACATAAACTTGCTTTTCAATAAGGTCATACCTTAGTTCAGCATCCCTCATAGTTTTGCTCAAAAAGGCCATAGGGTGCTCTACACCTTCATCATTTTTCTGTAATAGAACTGCTGCCAGTGTATCATAAGAGGACAAAGAGAAGATATAAAACTCCTCAGTGTAATCTGGACTGATTAGAGTGGGAGCTTCCATGATAGCTTGTTTGATGGCTTCAAAAGAGCTTCTTGTGGCATTTGTCCATTTTATTTATGATCCTTTCTTTAGCATGGAGGTGATGTGCTTCACTAGCTCTACAAAATTTGGAATGAGCCTCCTTACAAAGTTAATATTACCCAGGAAAGATTGAATGTCCCTTTTTGACCTTCAGATGGACAATGTTTGAATTGCTTGAACCCTTGCTGGATCGATCTTCACACCTTCGGCAGAAATAATATGTCCCAGAAGTTTGACTTGTTCTAGAGCAAATTGTGACTTCTTTGGGTTCACAAAAATTCAAAATTGTCTGCACTTTAGAAACACCTTCTTCAAATGTTTCAAATGGTCCTTGTGACTGCTGGAAAATACTGTTATGTCCTTAAGGTAAATAAGAACAAACTTGTCCTTATCTCCCACAAAGGCTATGTCCATGGCCCTCTGAAAAGTAGCCCCGGCATTCATCATTCCAAAAGGCATCTTGGAGTACATAAAAGCGCCCCAAGGGGTAGTGAAGGCGGTTTTTTCCTGATCTTTTGGATGTACAAAAATCTGATTGTAACCTAAAAATCCATCTAAGAAAGACATGACTCTAGCCCCTGAAAATTTTTGCAGCAAGTGTTCCATCTTAGGCAGGGGGTAGTTGTCTTTTCTAGAGCATTTGTTCAAATTCCTGAAGTCAACACAAAGCCTAATTTCTCCATTCTTTTTTCTTACTAGCACAAGGTTATCTATCGCATTTGAATACCTTAGGGGAACTATGATCTTGGCATCCAGCAGCTTCTCAATTTCTTTCTCAATCAAAGGAAATAAGAGACGGCTACTTAAAAGAGATGGTGTTCTTCTCCAGTGGAATCTTATGCTGAATGATGTTTGTATCATAGGTCTTAAGATCATTGTACTCCCAAGCGAAAATATCCAAAAATTGTTTCATCAGGGTGCAATACTCAGCACTTTGGCCAATAGACAAGTGGGTGGAAAGATTTATGTACTTTGGATGGTCTGGCTCCCTACATTATGTCTATGAGATGTAGACTCATTTTATTTTTTTGCAGGCTTATAAGGTACATCATTATGATCAAACAACTTCTCTAGGGGCACCAATCCTTTTGGTGTATGGTTACTAGGTATCTAGACAATGTTATCCTGACCCATATCATCCTTTAACTTGGACTGGTTGCAATCATCAATGGTTTTGTTTTCTTTGTCAATGTACATTTTAGAAAATTTATCAATGACTTGTAAAAACCTATTAATTTCATCATCATCTTCAAAAAAATTCCAGTATTTGAAATTGTCAGGTAGAGATGGTCTATATTTCACCTAAACTTCATAAGTCAATTTAGGAGTTAAAGGAGGGATAAATATGCTAGCAAACACAGTAAGGGAATCAACAAGCTGGTTCTTCATTCTAGGGATGTAAGAAATGTTGAAACTATTAAAATAACCCTTGAGCTTCCATACCTCATCTTTGTATGTTTTCAGCCTTGGATGCTTTGCTTGGAAAGTTTTTTTCACCTGCTGAATTATAAGGTCTGCATCTCCAAACACCTTCAGACCTTTGATGCCCATTTCTTTAGCAACGTTTAATCCCAGTATCAAGGCTTCGTACTCTACTATGTTATTTGTGAACTGAAAATTTAACTTGAAAGATAAATGAATGCATTCTTGTGTGGGGGATACAAGGACTACACCTACCCCTGTAGCTTCCTTAGAGCAAGCTCCATCAAAGAAGATGTCCCAAATCTATGGGCCTTCTTCCTTTGTGTTCTAGAAAATCGGTTTCCTAAGCTGCATGGAGGCCAACTGGGATTCTTCAATCTAAAGAATACAGGCTCCAAAATCAGTGTCAATAGCATAGATGGGATGATTAGTGGGATTCCTTTCATCACTGATGATATAAGCCAACTGAGCTTCTCTCTTTAATCTCTTACTCTCACCTCCAAAAAGTGGGACAGTAGCATAGGACAGATCATTTTGCAATGTTCCACCTAATCTCTTGATTCAACCTCTGGAAAGAAACATGACAAACCTGGGGGGTACATCTGCTACCACAATGTCCGTCATCATGCTTTCCATGGGCAGTTGAGTCAAGGTGATGGCTAGGTCCTTGATTAATCCCAAAAATTTCACCTTTCTGGAGTCAAAATAAAACAACTTATGGTAAGGCTTGGTAATCACAAGACCTAATTCATCCATGATAGCCTTGGGCATTAGATTACGGCTGGCTCCTGTGTCCAGAAGGTACTTATGAAGGATCTTCTCATGAATAGTCGAATAAACATAGAATGATGTGGAGCTGTCATCATAATTTTCAATCATTAGGCTGAGGACAATAGTTGGTTTGTCATCTTGCAGATTTATATAGTCAATGGAGGCTTGGATGTTGTTGGGATCAAGGGCCTAGAGGATAGATCTCTTGAAGGACTCATTATTCACTAATTCAATTAGGGGCATAGGTTTTCTTAGCCTCTGAATTTCTGATTGAAAATTGAAAGCAGAAGGAGACTTGTCAAGGCCTCTTACCTCATGAGCTAGAGCTTTGAGGATGATGGGATCAACTACCGGTCGTTTTTTCTTATTAGATTGCTATATTGCAGGGACACCAGCTTTCTGAATAGGAGTTTCCTTGGCATTATTCACCTTCCATCTCAGAACATATGTATGTCAATCATCAATTTGTAGAACAGCTTCACCATCCCACTTTTGGCTAATCTGGTCATTGAATAATGACTTTTCATAGGTAGCTGAGGTCAAAAAGGAGGCATTGCCTTTGTCTTCTAGACAATGGATCTCATCATATTCTTTAATGATTTGAATTGAATCCTAAAACACTCTTTAAGTTTTCATGACTATTTCAAATTATGCTAAAAGATTCAAGTCTTAGAAAAATCGAAGCTATCAAAAGGAATCCTCATAAACAGTTGTAGTTGTGGCCAGAGTGGAGCAGCGAGGACCCTTGGTCAAGAATGTAGACCTTTGGCCCATGGTAACATGCATTGATGCAAACTTTCAAAACCAGAGGTAAAATCAAGAAATGGGGGTGCTTTCTGATATAAAATTACCACTAAAGCGCTAATCGTAGGGCGTCCCCCTCAGTGAAGGAAAGCCCTAAAGTGCCCAGACCCAAAATCGCTATAAAATTTAGAAAAGTAATTGTTTCAGTTCCATAGCGCGGGATTCCCAAAACTAACAAGATATTGAAAGGCTTTGAGGTGGTAAGAAGTTTTGATTAAGTCCTCCTCAATGCCACACATCGAGCGACATGTGTCCGGTAGATGAGAGAGAAAACCACCCGCATCCTACGGGTAAACATCGTGTGACTTGTCTGCCCGATATGAAGTACAACCATAGGATTTGGGGGGGCCAGATCAATGGTGGAGATACGTCTCGATGACTAACCAGATTTGACAGGTCAAAAAGCAAGATGACAAGGGATTTGAAGTTTGACGTGGATGATAAGTTGGTAAACGATTCATGATTCATGAGCGATCTTGAAGCAAACAAAATTAACAGCCATTCAAAAATGATTCAAGGAATCTAACACCCAGTTCATCTAGAAATAGGTGGCCACCTCCCTGCGTGGTGTTACCCAGTGATGATGACCCAAAGCAAAGGAATTCAAATGGGCAGAGGACAAGGAAACCAGAAGGTTGAGAAGCTGAAATGAGTAGTCAAAGAACATGCTGGCTTTTAAAGCCATGAACTGATAGAAGCAGGGTAGCAACACAGAGAGGAAAAATAATAGAGACACTGGAGGCTAATAAGAAAAGAATAGAGAGTAGAATCCGAGCTAACCTAAAGGCAACATCGAGCTAGACAGAGCCAAAGAGAGTTAGAGAGTTTGTGTACTCCATTGAAGGCTTGAGAGGTTCAAGCAAACTCCTCAGCATAGGCCTGTCATACTACTGTGACCCTCAGAGGTTGAGTTCCAGTAAGGAGAGTCTGTGCACTCCATTCCTACTGACTTCATTATGTTTAAGCGAGTCTCGAATTGAGCTCACTGTTGTAAAAATTCTACTTGAAAACATAATAGAGAGGCCCCCACTGAAAGGCTAGACTAGGAGATGTAGCCTAGGAGCATTGGGTGAACTCCTGATTAAACTTGTTTTATTTACATGTTTGACTATTATGTTTTCTCTGATTTCCTTAGTGTCTATGTATTCTAGCAATCTTATCGATCCATTGCATAAGTAACATAGGCACATCCATGCACATGAGTCTATAATACCTTTAATTCTTTGTCCTGGATAAATTCCAGATCAATTGGTATCAGAGCTCTAGGTTACTAAGGTTAAACAAGCTTGTGTTGGATTTTTTTCTTGAATGCTAACTAGATCAAAGCTTAAATTAGGAAAAGGAGAGTTGGTTGAAACTAACCCAGAAATTGGAAGAGTCTATTCTAAGAGAAAAATGTCAGAATAAAATCGCTTGGAATTAGACCCCTAGTTCATGGATAGTTTTATGACCATGAGATCCATGGTGGAGGAAATGTATAGGGAATTCAAGAAAAATAGAGATGAAGATTCATCAAACTCCAAACAAGACAAAGAAGTAGAATAATCTCTCCTCCATGACCACTCTAAATGCAAAGGGAAAGAAGAAAAATTTATCACACCTCTTAATAGCCCTGAAATAAAAAGAAGACATCTTTGAATAAATCAGATGTTAAATTTGATTTACCAATATATGATGGAGAGTTGAATGTAGAGAAGTTGGATAATTGGATCAAACATATTGATGTTTATTGTAGAATGCAAAGCATTAACTTAGACAAGAGTAAGATTCAGCTGGCCAGCCTACGCCTTGGAGGCACTGCCTTGGTATGGTGGGAAGGTAAGACACAAGCTGACATGAAGAAACATGGTAAGATTCTTTCTGTCTAAAGTGAATTTGTTTCTGCAATTAAAAAGCAATTCTATCCACTAGCCTACATGCAGCAAGCCATGATGAGCTGGAAAACTCTTCGACAACTAAAATGGAAAAGTGTACAAGGTTACACCCAAGAATTTAGGAAAAGAGCTTTGATTCTACGAATTTCTTTAGACTCACCTGAGACTTTGTTGAAGTATATAGGTCGTCTACATAGCTACATGAGGCACACTATCCTCATGTTTAATCCCACTAGCATAGATGAGGTATCCATTCAGGATACACATCTAGAGGCTAGAGGTAAGAATGGGAACCCAAAAGTTGGGGTATCATCCAAACCCACTACAAGCAAAAATAAGGAGAAAAGAAAACAAAATGGAAAGAGAGGAAGACAACCACTGTACAGAAAAGAAAGTCTTCATGCATTCACTATAAGAAGGATGGGCATGATGATGAGCACTGTTGGATTCTGCATCCAGAGCTGAAACCTAAGAAGTTCAAGGGCAAGAAGAAGAAGACTGCTGCAACTATTCAAAAGGATTTGGGGTCAGACTCAGGAGATGGAGCAACAATCGTAGCCATAGGTATAAAAGGTAAAAATTCTAAAACATCTATTAGTAATTCTGCACAATCTACTGATAATGAAGAAAATAAGAGAAAAGGAAATGAGCTTTTTCATATTCAAGTTATTTCCAATCATCAAAAGATTGATACTTTGTTTGATAGTGGCTCACAAGTAAATTTAATTTCTGAAGCAATTGTAAAGAAGTTTGGATTACTAACCACACCTCACAAGAAACCATATCCATTAGGTTGGTTATGTGATAAAGCAAAGCTACAAGTGACTAGGCAATGTACACTTAAGTTTTCTTTTGGGTCAACATTTGTAGATGAGGTTGAGTTAGATATAGTTCCTTTGGATATATGTGGAATTGTTTTAGGAAGTCCTTACTTGTATGACAGAAAAGCTATTTTCTATAGAGCCAAGAACAAGTATATACTCGTTAAATATGGAATCGAATATATTGTAAGAGTTCATAAGCTCAAGAATAATTATACTCTCATAAACTCAGGGCAGATGAAATGAATTGTAAATTCATTCAAACAATTTCTACTGATGGTTGTAAAGGAAAAGAAACCTGATAAAACCAATGTATTTGAGGGTTGTGATGCTAAATAGCAAGCTGATTTAGAAAAAGTTGTTTCAAAATATGGTATATTGTTTCAAGAACCTAAAGTTTTTCCACCCAAAAAGGAAATAGTGCATGATATTAATTTGCAGCAAGATGCTCCATTGCCTGACATTGGAATGTACAGGTTGCCCACTTTAGATAATGCAGAAATCAAGAACTAGGTACAGGAGTTGCTCGAGAATGGGTTCATCAGACCTATCACATCACCATGTGGGTCTCCAATTTTTTTGGTGAAAAAGAAAGATGGCTCATGGAGAATGTGCACTTATTATTGAGCACTGAATAAGATAACGATAAAAATTCATTATCCCCTTCCTCGGATAGATGATCTATTAGATCAGTTGAAAGAAGTTGTTTATTTTTCCAAGTTAGACTTGCATAGTAGCTATCATCAGGTGAGAGTTGCAGAGCAAGATGCATGGAAGACTACTTTCAAAACAAAGCAGGGATTGTATGAGTGGCTAGCTATGCCTTTCGGCTTAACTAATTCTCCTACTACTTTCATGAGAGTAATGAATGATGTACTCAGACCTTTTCTTGATGATTTTGTTATTCTATATCTGGATGACATTCTTATATTCAACAACACGTGGGAAGAACATTTAAAGCATGTTAAGCAGACACTAGATGTTTTGAAAAGAGAAAATATCTATTTTAGACTCTCAAAATGTGAATTTGGCAAAACATCTTTGAATTATTTGGGACATATAGTAGGGGGTGTTGAATTAAAGATAGATCCCTTTAAGGTTGCAGTCATTGTAAATTGGCCTAAACCCAAATCTGCTACAGAAGTTAGAAGCTTCTTAGGAGCAAAACAATATTGGAGAAAGTTTATTTCTAACTTTTCCTTAATTGAAGCTCCCTTACATGCTTTACCATGATTGAACAAGGTGTTTCAGCGGGGAGGCAAACAACAGAAAGCCTTCGACACCTTGAAATAAAATATTAGTAAAACACCAGTACTAGCACTGCTCGATCTTCAAAGACCTTTTGAGATTGAAACAGATGCCAATGACTATGCCATGGGAGTAGTGTTGATCCAGCATGGTAAACCTATATGCTATCATTCTAAGACATTTAATTCTACAGTAGTTAACTATCCCACATATGATAAATAATTGTATGCATTAGTACAGTGTGAAAAAATGGAAACATTACTTAATGGGCAAAGAGACAGTTATACATACTGGTCGTCAACCACTTCAATATCTACAGTCCCAAACTAAGTTGCACCAATCAAGACACTATAGATGGATGGGTTTCCTACAACAGTTTCATTTAGTCATCAGATATAAAAAGGGAATACACAATAAAGTTGCAGATATGTTGTCTAGACCAATTATAAATGCATCTACTATACTTAAGCATAATTCAATATTGCATGAGAGATACATTGAACAATATGCTCAAGATATAGATTTTAAAGATGTATATGCAACTTTAAGTCAAGGAAAATGAGTAGAAGAATTGGATTATCATGTTAAGGAGAAACTCTTGTATCATTTTGGGAAGCTATGCATTCCAAAAACTGAAAGAGTAAAGATAATTTGAGAAGCACACACTTCTCTAATATTAGGTCACTCTGGTATAAGTAAAATAGTTGCATAGCTGCAAAGATTTTGTTATTGGCCAAAAATGAATGAGACAATTTCTAGATATGTAAGAGGGTGTAGCATGTGTGCTAAAAGCAAGCCCAGCAATAGAAAACTAGGCTTGTACACTCCACTACCAGTTCCTTCTCATCCTTGGGAAAGTGTTTCCATGGACTTTGTTGGAGGATTTCCTAAATCTAGGAAAGGTCATGACTATTTATATTTTGTTGTGGATAGGTTCAGCAAAATGTGTATTTTAATACGTTGTAACAAACATATTATAGCTGAACAAATTGCAAAGTTGTTCTTTCAGCATGTATGGGTTCATTTTGGATTACCCACTTCCATAATATCTGATCGAGATACCCAATTTGTTGGGAAATTTTGGTCAAGTTTGTGGGAATTGATGGACACCAAGCTAAAGAAGAGCACAACTTTTCACACACAAATAGATGGCCAAACAGAAGTGGTCAACAAGACAGTGATCCAGTTGCTCAGAGGCTATTGTATCAAGCATCCCAAAATTTGGGATGAACATGTATGTTATGTGCAACATGCTTACAACTGAGCTAAACATACTTCTACACAAAGATCTCCTTTTGAGACCTATTCTGGTTTCACACCAAGGTCTCCCTTGGATTTTGTCTTTGGTAAAGACATAGCAGTTGATGGACACAATGATGTGGACAAGGCAACCAAGTTCATTGACCAAATCCAAGAGATTCACCACACAGTACAGGAACGACTGGAAAAGAGTCAAGCCAAGTACAAGGCAAGGCATGGCAAGAATTCGATGGAGCATAGTTTCCAAGTTGGTGATCAAGTCTAGTTGTATATTAGCAAAGATAGAATGCAAGGTGAAGGTAAGAAGCTGAAGCCAGTAAGGTATGGACCTTTCAAGATACTCGAGAAAATTGGCGAGAATGCTTTTTGCCTTAATCTACTAGCTTACATGCACATCTACTCAATCGTTAATGCAGACAACTTCGGACTATTTGAACCTTCATTAATCGAAGATCGCTAAGAGCAGAGCCAATTACCTTCTATTGATGATCTGTTGCCTGAATATCTTAATGAATTGTAGGAAGATACAGTTCTGGACAGGAAGGTAAGAACTACATGCATAGGGGATGTTGAATACCTCAGGATTGGACTCAAAGGTTCCAAACCAAGTAGTACGAAATGGATAGAAATTGAGCAAGAGAGGAAGCAATACCCTCACTTGATTGATGCTTAAAGGAAAACCAACTTTTGGTGGTCCAAAAACTTTTTCAGTGGGAAGGCCAAGATCCGAATCGGATCCTAAAACACTCTCTAAGTTTTCATGACTGTTTAAAATTATGCTAAAATATTCAAGTCTCAGAAAAATTGAAACTATCAGAAGGAATCCTTGTAAATAGTTGTAGTTGTGGCCAGAGCGGAGCAATGAGGACCCTCAGTCGAGCGCACAGACTGTTGGCCCATGGTAATGTGCACTGGCACAAACTGGAAAAACTCGAGGTCAAATCGAGAAACAAGGGTGGTTTTTACATGTGATTAGCGCTAAAGTGCTAATCGTGCATGGTAGGGTGTGCCCCTCAGTGAAGGAAAGCCCCAAAGTGTCTAGACTCGAAATCACTATAAAATTCAGAAAAGTAACTGTTTCGGTTCTGTAGCATGGGATTCCCCAAACTGGTACGATATCAGAAGGCTTCAAGGCAATAAGTAGTTTTGACTGAGTCCCTCCCAATGCCACACATCGAGTGACACACATCTGACAGATGAGAGAGAAAACCACCCGCATTGGACAGGTAAACACTGTGTGACTTGTCCGCCTGATATGAAGGATGACCATAGAATCTAGCCTACGAAATCAACTATGGAGATACGTCCCGATGACTGACTGGATTTGATAGGTCAAAAAGCGAAATGACATGGGATTTGAAGTCCGATGCGGTTGATGAGTTGGCAAACAATTCATGATTCGCGGGCAATATTGAAGCAAACCAAATTAACGACCATTCAAAAATGATTCAAGGAATCTGATACCCAATTCGTCAGGAAACAAGTGGCCACCTCCATGCGAGACGTTACCCAGTGATGATGACGCAGAGCAGAGGAATTTGAACGGACAGAGGATAGGGAAATCAGAAGGCTGGGAAGTTGAAATGAGTAGTCAAAGAACAAACTGGATTTTAAAGCCATGAACTGACAAAAGTAGGGAAAAACGCAGAGAGTAAAAATAACAGAGATGCAGGAAGCTAATAAGTAGAGAATAAAGAGTAGAAGCCGAGCTGACCTGAAGGTAGCATCGAGCTAGATAGAGCCAAAGAGAGTCAGAGAGTCTGTGTACTCCACTGAAGGCTTGAGAGGTTCAAGCAAACTCCTCATCATAGGCCTGTCATTCTAATGTGACCCTCAGAGGTCGAGTTCAAATAAGGAAAGTCTGTGAACTCCATTCCTACTGACTTCATTCTGTTTAAGTGAGCCTCGAATCGAGCTCAATGTTGTAAAAACTCTGCTTGAAAACATAATAGAGAGGCCCCCACTAAAAGGTTGGACCAGGAGACGTAGCCCAGGAGCATTGGGTGAACTCCTTATTAAACTTGTTTTGTTTACATGTTTGAGTATTATGTTTTCTATGATTGCCTCAGTGTCTATGTATTCTAACAATCTTATCGATATGTTGCATAAGTAACATAGGCACATCCATGCACATGAGTCTGTAATACCTTTAATTATTTTTCCAGGTTAAATTCCAGATCATTCAAACTGCTCTTCTTCCATGATTACATTCTAGAAAGGGGTCTTCACCCTTTCGTCTTCATTGGCATCTTTGCTTTTCTGTAGAATCTGCAACTCCTCATTAGCTCTTCTATATGGATTTGGATTTCTAGGAGAAAAGGTATTAGTAACTCTTCCTTTCCTAGGGTGTTTCTCAACCTTTAATTTGGAGATTTCAAAGGCTAATGACTCTATCATCTTGGTCATTTTATCTATCTTGGGATTTGAATATGATGAAGGTTCACCCCTCTATCTCCTTCTATCAGCATTCCCTTTGAGCTTCTTTACAGCCATGATGTTTGATTCTACTTCCAAGGTTGCATCTTGCATATCAGCCAAGGTAGCACATCATTTCTCCCTCAATAGTAGACAAAAGTCAGAATCAAAAGCACTGGCATAGGTGAGTTTAGCATAGGTAGTGGTGGGTTTTACTTCAGCTGGTATCTTGCTATACATGCAGTTAAACCTCTTATTAAATCATACAACAACTCACAATTTTCCCTCTTTAAGTTCCCAAACTCGGTTTGGTAGTAGAGTAGATCCTTCTTATCCCCCCAATGCTTTAGGAATACATCATCTAAAGCCTCAGTATTTGCTATAGACCTTGGGGTCAGTTCTTTGAACCATCTTCTAGCCTCTCCATCTAGGCTTTGGACAAAGACTCTCATCCACACATCATCTTCACTAATGTCCAAGTTATCAACATAGCTATAAAATGATTCAAGATGTTCCTTGGCTGTGACACCTTCAGTCCCAGTGAACTTAGGAATACACTTTTGATATTATGTAGTAGGCATGGCATTCAAAGGAGTGGGAAGTACTAGAGGTCCATACCTAGCAACTATGATTCTTTCCATTTTGGTAGGTGCTTGTGGTCCTACCATGGCTGTGGTGGCTATAAGGGTACTGGAAGTCTAAATGACAGAGGTTTGGGGAGTGACTGATAAGACTAGAGGAGTATGATGGATAGGACGAGAGGTTTCCTTTGGGCTTACAACAAAATAAGAACCTAAAGAATAAGGAGCTCTATGGATCTCTAAGATTTTTTCTTCACTGCTAGTATTAGAAGCTATACTCTCAACATGTATTTGTTCTATTACAAGATTATCTTGAAGAGGTATAGAATATTGTTTAGAACTACTTGAACCTGATGCTCCTTTCTGCAACACCTTTCTTTCTTTGATGATCCTTTCAGGGTCAGGTACTGGGTCAGCTTGTGGCCTCTGAGGATTTCTTAGAGTATGACTCCCAAACTAAGCCAGAACTATGGAGTGGAGTCGCCAAGAGGTTCGTCCTCCAGTAGAGTTGCCAAATAGATTATTACAACTAAAATAGTGTCCAGACTTTGTCTATCATCAAATTTGGATCTATGTCATCCCCCAGGGAAGTTGGGCTTTAGTCTCTTCTCCTCGGCAACGGTGCCAATTATGTTATCACTCCAGGAAACTCTCCTAGGTTGTAGCTCGGAAATGCCTGATAAAATATAAATCTTCAATATTGTTCTCTGAAATATTGGAATGGATTGGGGTTTGGATCAAGTCAAATGATTTTTTCAACTCTATTTTCACTCTAGACATGCATGAACACCCTCAGCTTGACAAGGCTTTATACCACTAATGCTAAACAGTTTATAGGTTCAATGGATAGATGGAGAACACTGACTGTACCAACAGATGCATACATAAACACATATGAATGCCTGGCTACAAAAAGTAAATGAAGCTTGCAAATCTAATTTATCAACGCAAAGATAAGATGGTAGTTATTTGGCATTAGACACAAAAGAAAACATGAATAACCTATTCAAGTGCAAGCTTAGAGTAGAGGAGGAGATGGAAATTGAACATGTAACAACAAAAGAAGCTTGTATTACTAGAATGAAGATGAGATGCTAAGAGGAACAGAGTATCTAGAGTCTTTAAAAGTTGAACCCTTCTTTCTTCTAACTTTTAGCCATTTATAAGCTTTTTACAATGCTCTCGGGCTCTCTAGGGCTCGAGATGTCTTAATCTATCCCCTCTAGCTTCTAACTGCTTGATGCCATAACTAGATAGACATGAGCCAGAGGTCTCTTTTCCTAACAAACATAGTGACCAAATTCTGGTAATTTCACTGCGCTGTCAGGTGGCTCGCTTGTGCCAGGGACACTCCATGACCATTTCTGTTGGTTTGGCTACATTGTGTTGTTTTTTTCCCTTTTCAACCATGCCTTACATTATTTAAGTTCAACTATCTGACTATCACAAACAATGACAGAGCCAACAACTTTCCTCTCTGGGTGACCGATGGGAAGTGGGGTACCGGGGTATGTGGGCCATTCAATGGGCTGGATCAATGGTCAGGATGTTGGTCGGGCGGCAGAGGATGAACTGAGGTGATCATGAACGAAGGCCATTGGATGGGATAGATCAACAGTGGAGGTCAATTTCCATAGGCTTGCAGTAGTGGCGGGAACAGAAGGAGTCTGAGACACCAAATCTTGGATGGGCAGATCGAACAACTATCGGGTGGTAGAATTGTTTGAAAGATAATGCCCAGGAGTAGTTTCATTTGAGCGAAAGTGGTTTCTATTAGGTAGTCGATAGGGCGGTAAGCAGTAAAGGTTGGAGCCTACCCAATTCCATTTATCGACGCCACGTAGCAGTGGAGGAGAGAGAGGAAACCACCTTTATTGGGTGGGTATCCCTCTTGGTTGTTTCTCGAGCGATATGCACGGTAGCCGTTAGATCTGGTGGGAGTGATCTTAATGGTGCATATTGATCGGGCATGTAACATCACTAAGGTGAAGTGTGGGCCATCGGATCGGTGGGGAGATCAATGGCGGGGGGCCAAGTAGGTACGGATGTCCTCGAGAAATGTGAAAAAGGCAGATATGGGTGGAAAGGTAATATTTTCACGGGATTTTTGCATTAGTTCATGGGGTTAATTCCTGTAGGGCCAAGGCAAAAGTGGGTTTTGTTAGGATGTGAAGGTTGGGCTAGGATATGAGCGAACGAGAATGGGGGTGGATGAGTGAGAAAAGTGGGGTGATGGACCATGTGGGAACCTCTCCACGACACCAAAACAAACCATTTCCTTCCTTTGGCCTTCAAAAACAGCAGTGCTGCACCTCAGGGCTAATAGGAATCACTAACAATATGAATAGCATCAAGGGCTAGCTAGGATGCACATTTCATCACACCCCCTAATGCCACAATCTCAACCTAATCCCTAGACCCCCATTCTAGAAGAAATGAAAATCTTGGGAGAGGTACATAACTAAACAAACTCCACATCTACATCTCCCCTGAAGAAAGCGGCATCGAAGAAAGCCACAGCGCTAGTGAAATAGATCTCCCTACCTTTTAACACAGTGTGGGCCTCCATAGACCTTTCTCTAGAAAATAAGCCACTAAGTTATTTTATTTCATTCCATTAAGTTTCTAGGGCTTCCACTTCTTAGCATTTATTATCCAATGCTCATACAAGTGTTCCTCACTTCATCACAATTAGAAACTCTCAAACGCTGAGGATGATTGATAGTACTTTCAGGCATAGTGGCTTGCAAGTCAAGGCCCACTATGCGCATCCAATTTTGGAGATGAAAATAATAAAATTTTGGTATTGTGATAAATACCACTAGCTAGGTCATGTAACACCCTCCTCCCACATCTACCCAAGCAACTGGCCAGCTGAGGTAAATAGGAGACGAGAGGCCACTATGATAATATTCAACCTCCTTGGTGACTTTAAGGAAATGGAATCAACGAAAATAACATAAAGCCATCCAACATCATGCAAATAACCCACGGGAGACAAGTCAGCTACTCAAACTGCCTATCCCTGGGTCCTACTACTGTTTGAGAAAATTAGGGCAAGGTAACACTCCCTAGACATTCCCCAGGTGAGTTAGTCTCAGGACTAACACTCCCTAGACATTGACAATGTTCTTTATAACGCTTCCCAGAAACTACCCATGTAAGTTAGTCTCAAACTAACGCTCTGTTTTCTAGCATTTCGGAATTTGAGCCACCTTTTTTGGCCCAGAGCCCGAGACACTACCTAGAATGGAATGATCACTTGCAATTGGTAAGGATACAAGGAAACAAGGATGGAATAGAAATAAAATGGACATATCAACCATCAAATCCATATATACATCAATACATTTGCACATGAAAATCAAGGGAATGAATTTTTCATTAATAAATGCAATGAATCAACTGGTGATGGGACTACCATGTTCCACTAGACCATAGATTGGTTGAGCCAAGTCTCTATTCAACAAATCACCCCCGCTCCATATTCCAAGCATGAACATGGGACTCATAGAACACATCAAAAACACCAATCAATGTGGATTCCACTAGAGTTATCCACCTACACCGTGAGGAATTTGAGTGCCTCTTGGTGTCTTAAACTTTACTGTGCATCCGTAGTCTAATCCAGGGATCACTAAGCCCTACACTGAGACATACTCTCCAGGATTTATGTGCCCTACATCTTGGAATCATTAGGCCCAACAGAGAGAAAATCTGCCTCTTAGCTTTACTGTATGTTAGTGTCGGTATCTTCATCCCTCCATCAGAGATCAAATCCTCTTGTTGCATTGCATATTAGGTGTCCCACCCAGTCAACTGCATTCCATTAGGAGCATGGATCATCTGATGGTAGTGGCTTCTCCTACAGTTTCCCTCATGTCATTTACCTGCTGGCCCATGTTTTTTCATCAAAATCATATAAAGTCACCTTTTTGTCTTAAAGATTGCAAAAGTCTTTTCTAGGGTTTCATTGTCATTAGGTCTAGGGTTTCATTAGGGTTTCATCAAAAAGGGTTTCAAAATGTCCAATAAAAGCCAGCAGGCACATGAGGAGGTTCTAGTATCAATAAATTTCATAATCAAGTGCTCAAAGATGTATTTTTCCTCAAAGCTCTGTTTTGAGGAAAAATAGAGAATTTCAAGTTTTATTATATAAATTCATGTGATTTCATTTTCTTCATATGTAAATCACTTCACTTGCAACCCTGGTCACTTTCCCTAGCCTCGGTAGCTCCAACCCCCTGCAAAGCACACAAACACAAGTCATTCAGTTCATCACAAGCTCAAATAAAGTGAAAAAGTAAAGTCATATTCCAAAACATTATGAAAGTGGGTTTTTATGAAATAAAAATTAAAGGTCTTCGTATATAAGTGATTTCTTCAATTGAAAGGCTCATTTGCACTCAAGCAACAAAGTGTGAGTAGGAGCAAAGCCGTGTTTGAGCAAAAGAAGACATTGGTGAAAAAATTTCTCAAGTTCAGAGACGTGGCACATAGAGCCACAATTTCCAGCGTTAAACTGAACTGGCACAGTGCATACACAGTGTGCGGCACATTGGATTTGAGGCGCAGTGCATAGCGCTGCCAAGCCCCGTTTCTTCAACAACTCCCTCAAAACGCCAAAATCGCCCAAATTCTCCACTGAACAAGTAAGTGTAGCTCTCCTCTTGGCTAGTGGAAGAGTTTGCTACAAAGTTTATGGTGGATTTTGTCAACCAAAATCAAACCCTACCTCTCTCTCAAAAGAAAATAGTGCTTAGGGTTTGTATTGATTATTTGGCTACCGAGTCCATTTTCCCATTCCCTCACCTCCCACTCCATCACTCCATTTTCCCAGTTTATTCCCCTATTCCCTAAACTCACATATTCCGAAACATCATCTATTCCTATCCCAATTCCCATTTCCCAACTCCTAAATATAAATTCCCAAACCCTAGTGCTATACCCAAAACTCTCTAATTCCCTATTTCCCTAACTAAACCCTGTCCCAACAGTCCCAAAAATCCCTCATCATTTCCTCCCTCCACAGTCCCTCACATATTTTTCCCTTGGTGGAAAAAATAAAAAACATCATAAATCACCTACTTCTCATCAAGACAGCTCACCCACTAGCAGAGATGGAATTTGATCCCTCATATGATCATGAAGAGGAGACACACAGTGACTCACCTACAGAGGTACATGCACCCAGGAGGCAAAAGGAGCATGATAGACTTTAGATATTCGCTGAGGCTTCCTTGGCCCATCACAGCACTTGATGGAGAAGACTCAACCCAAATTTCAAAAAATTTGGGACACTTTTTGCATTTTTGGAATTTTTGGCACAAAAAACAGAGTTTTCTTCTCTATGCGCTGCGCCACCTGGTGCTTGCTTTTGATAGGAGCCTCTAAATGATAAAAACTCAGCATTTGTGGACTTGGCATGGAAAAATATGCTTTCCTACCAATGGAAAAGAAATTTGGACAGGTTTTGAGCCCTTAAAAAGGTCAAAAACACTTAAAAAATGACCTCACTGCCCCTATTTTGAAACACAGGAAGCAGTGCTGGGAGAATTGAATTGTGGATGGGCAAATGGAGGCCAAATTTACAAATTCCACATGGGTTAGAAAGTAGACAGATAGGTCTTTCCAATAAGCACACTTGGAGAAAATTTTGACACAAGGAATGCCTCCAAAAGTGGCTGTAAACAGCCACTATGCATAGGGAAATCAGCGCGACGCATAGGGGAAATTTTGCTTAGTTTGACCAAGTATAGTCTGTTTTTCGCCTAGCTTTTGACAGTTTGAATTTTTCTCCTTCTTAATGTCAAACTTGTGATGTAATTTAATGTAAATTGATGGATCATGATGTAAATATGTCAAATTTTCACTTAGGGAGGTAGATTCATCTATCAAAAAGTTGTTTGACACTGAATGAATTAGTTCCCTAATTTCTAGAGGCATGTTGTTCCATTACCTAATTTCTAGTTCTCAGTTCAGAATTATTTGGAACAGCTCCTAAACATGTGATCTTGACCCCTAGAGGCTAGGATGAGTTATGGTTTGTCTATATCTTGTGATCTTTTAGTCATTAGCATGGTTGGACTCTTGAGAAAGTAAGGAGCTTCATTGTACACTCATATTAGCATTTTGGCTAAGGAATTGAGACCAGGGTTTGTAGCAATCTTTGGGATCCCTGTGGCATTTTGTTTTGGTACAATGATTTTCCTTGTAATTGTGAATTTACTTATGTGTTATGTATGACACTATCTATCTTTTCTCTTCCTAACTAAATCAAACAAGAGTGAAAGTAGAATCCATTGAAATTGCAGTGCTCTACTTGAGGTTTGCTTTAGTTTCTTGATGTTTTCATCTTTTTGAAGAGGATACATGGATTTTCTTGCCCTCTTCAGATCCTCACATGTATAATCCATCCATCTCATTCGATTTGAAGTGCCAAACCATATGCCTGCCTTGTCCCATTGAGATCTCTACAAAGCTGAGCCTCATTCCCCGCACCCAAAATTTGTTTTTCCCTCTGGACCAACAAAAACATCATTTTATTCAATCAAACTCTTTTACATACATGCCTAGCCTAAAATCAGTCAGCATATTAGTCATCTCAAGCCCTCATCGATCATATTTTGCTAAGATTGACCAGGAGAGAGCCCTCTCCCGACCTGGTAGGGCTAGTTACCAGGTTAAGCGTGGTTTGATGTTGTCCTAGATCCCACCTTTCTTAGCCTGAGGTAGATTTACTAACACTATATATCCCTCCATTCACCTGAAAGGATTCCTATGGCCATCAAGGCACACAATTTGGCTTTACTGCAACCCACAGTCCAGTTGATGGGTTACTATGCCAATGGCTTTGTGCATCCTCAATCTAGTTGATGGACCACTACCACCATGTGTTTTTCAATTTGGAGAGCCACCCCACTTAGCTTCGAATCCAATCTCGTCATCCCCCACAAACCGTATGAGAGAACTTATCTCATCAAAGCTATCGAGAAATAAGGCTAGGGTGAAAATACTATCACACCTAGAAAAACCCATGTCATGGTAGAAAAGAAACACATGTAATCCCATGCATGCCAAATCTAGCAAGGAAAATACACATGCAAGTTGATACCTACAATGAAGCCTGTTGTATTTGCTTCATCCTGCCTTCCCCTGCTTGATCTTTGCTTCCTCTTGCCTTCTTTCCCTTTCTTGCTCCAATGCCAAAGTGCTCTAAGAAAACTCTAAGTGTCCAAGAGTATGTGAGAGAAAGAAAATAATGAGAGAGCTCTAAATCTAAACTAACAAAAGGTTCACACTAAAAGGAAGAAACCTGGCAACTGATCCTCAAAAGCCTTTTTATTAATGATGCATCTATTTTCTTCATTTTCCATTATTTTCCTTCAATTTCCTCCTCACATGCAACCTGTGACCTTTCACCTTCCTTTTCTCCTAATTTCCATTATTTTCATCAATAAAATGCGAATTAATGCCACATGCCTTTTTAGAGCCTTAGCCACTGGCTTTTCCAATTTCCTTACCCATACACAACCAAACAAACACACACTAGGATTTCCTACATGCCATTCAGCTTGGAATATGTGTCGCATCATCCGTGGTATTTATATTTTTTTATATGGAATTTTTACTAGGGATGTTCAATGACACCTATAACAAACACGACTGCTGAAAAAAACATACTTCCCATGGAGGTTTATAACACAACTCATTGCAGTATTTACAATGAATTACCCACTCAAATGAAAACATCATGACAACATGACTAGGTAAAAACCATACCACATACTGGAGATTTATAACACTTCCCATTATAGTATTTATAATAACGACATATACATATACACATATACACATTTGCTTAACCAACAAATAAAGGATACGATGCCTATATCAATCAACAAGGGAATCCAAACGTTCACAACTCCACCCTCAAGTAATACCAGGATTCACCTCCTTCTCAGGAAGTCCAAAATCCATTGCAAAGTCAAATCTGCATCCAATGTCTAGCATATTAATCTTGCACCACTTGTCCTCTCAGTTAATAGTTACCAGCTCATTGTTCCAGGGCCCATTCCCAATATGCACCTGATTCCATCTGGAAATGTTAATGACCAAAACAAATCCATTTGTGATGTTCCCTTCTCTGCTACAAAGTCCCTCAGGAATCTGGTTACCCCTTCTGTGCAGTCACTCACCTTCCAAGTTCCATTGGCAATCCCATCCTAGGCAATCCATCCCTTGGCAAGGCTTCCTTGCATTAGAAGATACAAAACCAAGGCATATACCTGCCTTAAAACCATCATAGTGGTCATAGCATGCTCATGGCAATCAATGGACAATATTGGGTACCATTGCTCCATAATGATCCTGCTCCTAAATACTTTACCAGCATGTTGTTGCATGTTCCAATTTCTTTTACTGCTACTACCAATTCTTGTAGCGGATTTCAACCACCCAACTGAGCATTTCATGCATTCCTATATCAAGCACATAACTTCCATTAGATTTAAAATAAATTGAAATAAATTCACATCATACCTCATTGGTAGTTCTTCAACAAGGTACACTTGGAATCTTGTTCACTTCCTGTTGGCTTGTATGGGCCTGAACCAGGTTCAGAGGTGATTTAGCCAAGCAAATCCTGGTACTATTGGCCCTTTCGGCAACAGTCTGTGGAGCGCGGACTAAGGTCTCACCTAATGTAGTATGGGAGGGTGCTAGAACTAGGTTTCCGCACCCTGGGGATGTTTGATGAGCTTCTAAAGGTTTGCAGTTTGACCCTGCACACACCTTGCTACATGCACTTGTTAGTCCTTTGAAACTTGTGATGTTGCTTCCACGTAGCCCTACTTGGGGTGCAACCCGTATTATACCCAAGTTCCTTGCTATTTAATCTGTTATTACCTGATTACTTAACGTATTTGTGTAATACTAGTGATTTATTACAACATATCTAGCACTCATATCAGTGCACATGATAAATAAAATAGTATAAATGTAAAGAATTCAATGCACAAGTAGATACACAAAAATAGGAATCAACTTTTCTTTATTATTCTTCGATCAAGATTATAAACTTGACACGGCCATATGCACTCAACTGTGAACTCTACTAGGCCTCTGCGCACTCAACTGCAGAACCTATTCCTACTACTATGACCCAATACACTTAGAATCTTACTCTATGCTCTACCCATTTGTATTCATCTCTCTTATTTTCTCCCTTTACAACTTAGAGCCTCGCTCTGATTATATAATCCCATGGTCTGCGGACCATGGGTAGGCTGACATGACTTTACATTACATTACAATACTTTAGGGTGGACAACCTTATGACTCAACTTATACTTCATGCTCCCCGTCTGTAATTCACGAAGTATTTCAATACATTTAACCAAAACTTGGGCTTTGAGCCCAAAAACATGTTGTGGGGGGATTCCATGCCCAACAGGCCCCCAACACAATCATCGTGACTCATCCCGAGTCACTCTGTTGGTGTGGCGATCTTGGCACGGAGCCCCTCCAACTGGTCTCGTACTGCTCGGAGATACATGATGCATTGTTCTGTGGTTTGCTGGATTTGCTGCATTCTTGCTTCGGAATCATCTATGACTGAATTTTGTCCTTACCTCGGTACTGGCATCTACTGTGTGTGTTTATAGTCCCGAACCTTGGTCCGGCTCCTCAAGTCGTGAAGACTATGCTTCAGCTGGTTAGTCAGATAACTAGCCCACCCGTGTAGGGCTTCAAGTGACTATCGTTTAATTTACCTAAGAATGGTTCTCCATTTAGTTTAACTAGCTGGACCACACCTCCATATGTGACTTCCTTTACCACATATGGTCCCAGCTAGTGCATTCTAAATTTTCCTGGAAATTTTTCAAACTTACTGTCATATAGTAGTACTAAGTCGTTTACCTTGAAGGTGTGCAACTTGATATGGCGATCATTCCAAGCCTTTTCATGCTACTTTTGTACCCACTGATGAAATCTAGCCAGAAATTGTAAGGACTCTGGACACCACATATCTCCACAATGGTATGATATTGTCCACTTTGGGCGTAAGCCATCATGGATTTACTTTTGGACTTACCCCCAAAAGGCCTCATTCCAATGAAGATATTTGTCCATCCTTATATACCCATGATCTTCCCCACTTCTATTCAATGTGGGACTTTGGTCGTATACCCAAAAATCCTCCCCTCGAACAAAGGACCATCGAGCCTCCCCTCAAATGATTATCCATCCATCCACTCTCTACCAACCAGGGTTCTCTGCTCCAATGCATTGGAAGCACATGCCTTACATGGAGCACCACCTACCTCGAGAGCTTTCTCTATCCCAGGTCAACTCCTCTCCACCATGTTGGGACCAGGACACGTCCATGAAGAATCCAGAGCACACTGCCTGTCTAACCGAACTCATCCACGGATCCCATCGTGATATTACCGGGGCCCACCACCTTCGTTCGGCATTCCGAGGATTCATCCACTTGGCTAACTTTGGGGCATGGCTCTGATACCACTTGTAAGGACTCTGGACACCACATATCTCCACAATGGTATGATATTGTCCACTTTGGACCTAAGCCCTCATGGATTTGCTTTTGGACTTACCCCCAAAAGGCCTCATTCCAATGGCGATATTTGTCCATCCTTATATACCCATGATCTTCCCCACTTCTAGTCAATGTGGGACTTTGGTCGTATACCCAACAGAAACCATTCTTCCTTGAGTTCTTCTAATTGTGCAAGCCTTTCTTCCAGAGCTTCGTATTCTGTCATGCCTGTGAACACTATTATTCGCAAACTAGCTACGATGTAATCCATCAGCATGATAGCTTCCATGCCATAAACTAACCGGAAAGGTGTTTATCCCATCAATTTCTTACACATTGTCCTATATTCCCATAATACGGTAGGTACGCACAGGTCCTAGTTATTTTGTTGTGCATTACATACTTTGTTCAGCAAAGTCTCCAATGTTTTGTTGAATGCCTCTACTATCCCATTGGCTTGTGGGTGGTATGGTGTAATTTTATGATGATGCACCTGGAACTCTTTTGTGAGTGCGCTAATGGTTTCATTCAGGAAATGTGTTCCACAATCATTCATTAAGATTTTTGGATAGCCAAATCATGTCAACACGTTTTCAAACAAAAACTTCGCAGCCATAGTGGTGGTGTAGTCCTTGACTGGCTGCATTTCCACCCATTGTGTTAGGTACTTCGTCGCGGTGATGATGTAGCATGCACCAATCTTTCCCTGAGGTTTTATTGGGCCCAAAAAGTTGATTTCCCATTTTTCAAACGTCTATAGTGTCATTTGGGGATTTAGTGGCATCTCGTCCCTTCGTGATGGTTTTCTAGTCCTTTAACATAAATCGTAGGCCTTACAGTGTGATTTCGAATCCTGGTGTAGGGTCGGCCACCATAACCCTGTGCGAAGAATATTTTGTGTGGTCACGTGTCCTACATAGTGTCCTCCTGCATCACCCCCATGTGCTTCCATGAGGATCTTACCTCGTTCAAATTCAGCTACGTATCTTCGCAATATCTCATCATTTCCCATCTTGTAGAGGTGCCCCACGGTGACAAAAAATTTCACCATGCGCACCACCAATTCCTTCCTCTGTTGGACTGAGTATTCCTTCCACACAATCCCTGATGTTAGAAAATGGATTATATCTTCAAAGTGGCAATCCGTGTTGCACACTGCAAAGAGTTGTGCATCAAGTAGTCCCTCCTCCAAATTCGTGGGTTCTTCACCCGTCTCAATTCATGACAAATGATTTGGCTCTAGATTTAGGCGTCTTGACTTAGCTATGACCTCAAAATCATATTCTTGAAATAGTAATAGCCATCTGCATATGCGCCCCCCGAACACAAGCTTATTCACTAGGTATTTTAACATGGAATGGTCAGTATACATCTTGAAATGTCCCCCGAGTAAATAGTGTCAGTATTTTTGGAGTGCGTACACCATTGCTAACCCCTCACGCTCGGTGGTAGAGTAGTTCTTTTCTTCTTTGGACAATCTTTGACTCGCAGGTGTAATCAGGTGATCCACACCCTCTACCCCCTCCTGTGTGAGTACGACTACCAACGCGATACACGATGCATCAACATGTACATGAAATTCCACATCCTATTTTGGGAAGACCAGGATTGGAACGGAGGCCATTTTCCCCTTCAGGACATCCAAACTCTTGATGCAATCATCATAATCTGGTGTCGGCAGCAAGTATCCAGCATCAAGCATAAGCTCACTACATGGTGCTTCACTAATCCAAAGACAGTCCAATCATCTAGATAGACCTCTACAAGCTTGTGGATGTATTCTTTGAACGCGACTACCACAATGTGTGAAAATATAGCTGGTGTGTTCTTTAGTCCAAATGGCATATTGGTGTATTGAAAGCAGCCCCATTTTGTTGCAAAGGTAATTTTTCTCCTACCTTCCCATGCAATCTTGATTTGATGGTACCCTGAGAACCCATCCATGAATGAGTATGCTTCTTGACTATCAACATTCTCCAGTACTTCGTCTATGAATGGTGTTGGGAATGGATCGTGTACACAGGCATTGTTCAGCTTCCTGAGGTCTACGCATATTCTTATTTCACCCTTCTGTTTTTTCTCCTGTACTACCATAGGACTCACCTAGTCGGATTCTTCCACTAGTTCAATAATTTTGGCTATGAGCATTTTGTCTAATTCATTGCGGTCCTTTTATTTACACTTTGGATTCAAGTGGTAAGGCCGATGCTTAACTAGCTTCACATCGAGTTTCAAGGTGATCTTCATCATCTCTAAATCGCCAACAATCCCTTTTAAGTCTATAATTTTGGTTGGGAACAAGTCTTGGTATTCACGAAGTAACTCAACGACCTTATCCATTGTGGCATCATCCGAATAGTCCCCAAGCGTTATGTACTTTGGCTTTGCCTCCATTCCAATGTTGACCTGCTTCGTCTTTAGTGGCATGGTGATGTCGGGTTCTTCAAGTGATGGTTCGCGAATCTCACGACAGCCTTCCATTTCTGAAGTTTTAATGTTTTGTGGGTCCTCATTATCCTCCTCAACATTTACATTATAACACTCTAGTGTGTAGCTCAACTGTGTCGCACATTTTGGCTGAATTACTTCCATTAGTTCCTGGGGTATTTTGAAGATAGATGTTTTTACTGCCTGTAGCACATCGTCAACAGTATCTAACCAACGATCTTCAAACCTGAAGGTTAACAGAAATCCCTCACGCAAGACATCACATTCACTTGTTCCATGGTGGAGCTCGGTCTCAATATACCAATTCATGGGTATGACATCCAGGGTATGATAGAATAAATGTACCCATTTAGGTTGTGGCTCTTCCCTATTGACCTTGGTCCATTTCGCGAGCTGTGTGCATGGATCATCTCGTCCATCATATTTGTCTACTAGTAGTATCTACGGTTTCCCGAATCATAGGTGCATCATTCTTCTACATCCACGCTAGTCCTCAAAATTTCCTTGATACATGCCCCACCATCATGCGGGCGTTTCACACAGTGCCCATTTCAGTGAATAGAACCGTTGTTGTTCTGGTACTGTACTAAAAACCCATCATATGTCAGCAGATCCCTTGCTTCTATTGTCATGCAGTGTAGTGATCTAACCATCATGTTGCAATTAAGCATTGTTACTTCATGCAGCCTATTTTTCCATCGCTCTAACTCTTCGTCTGAATCCGAAGTGTAGGAGCTTTTGCACTCCCATGAAATTCTTCCATCTACAGTTGGATTCACCTAATCTTGTTCTCGCATAGTTAAATTGTAAATAAAATCAAGATCGTCATCAATATCATCGATGCGCATTGGTTTAGTGTATCGCACTCCTTCGGTTGGATCTAACAGTACTACTACACGTAGTGACTTTTTCTCAAAGATCATTTTGCGCTTCTTCAAATTTATGACTCTGTTCATATCGGTGGCCCAGTCTATTCCTAGTAGTGTAGGATAGGGATTACTGTCATCGACAATCTCTATCACTTCAAAATCCACCCACGCGCTCGTACCTTTAATGTCTACTATTACCCCTTGCAATATTTCCATGGGCAAAAACTTCTATTGGTTTGCCATTCATAACTGGATAGGAGACCACTGTAGCACAGGTCTGCCCATGTGTTCCCATGTTTGTTTTGGCAGTACATTCATGTCCGATCTGAGATCCAGGATTACTTGATCCATTTCATACTCGCCGATTTGCACAGTCAACATCATTTCCCTTCATATGCGCAATGCATGCTTTCCATGTTTGTGGACCACGCGTAGTTCTCCTGACCCCACGCACCTAGTGATAAGTTCCTGTAGTCCTTTGACTGCCTTACTGTCGCACAATAGTTTCATGTGTTTCTCCAAAAAGGTAGTGAGCATTGAAGGATCCATTCTTGGTTCTAATTGATCCTTACTACCTGAAGTGGAGGCCTTCGTGAAGCTCTTCTTAGCTTCAATGAATGTCTCCTTCACACGTTCTAAATCAAATTCGGGTTCCTTAGTAGGAGCCTTGCATACCCACACACTTTCTTCAAGTTGCTTACCTTTATCATTGCTAGTGGTCATACCGCTCTTGAGCATCATGTTTACATTCAAGTCTTCTTCGTGGGGTTCAGACCTCATCATTTGTAAATTCTAAGTCGGAGGGGGCTGGAGTAACCCTTTTCGCAGATCCTCACTATCAATGAAGGGAAGTATTTTGCCTCATGATCAAATTGAGTACAGTACCAACATGATGTCCTCATCGGGTTTACACAATCACAGGCATAGTGCCCTAGCCCTCTGCAATTATAACAAATTAATTGTCTGCAACCCCTTCCTAGTCCCATTCCACCTCATCCTCGATCGCGCCCCTGAAATCTAGCATGCACCATTCCTACATTTGGGTTGAGGGCTCATGTTTCTACCTACACCTTGTAGGCAAGAGGCTGATCCATCATTAATGCGTAGCTTCTACAGGTGTGTTCATCATGGCCTACTAACCTACAGAAGTTACAAAACAATTGTTGGGATGTTTGCGTGTACTTCTGCAATAGATGACAATTATCCGTTGTGTGCTTTCCTCCTATTTGACAAATTGCACACCATAATGCAGGCACCGTGCTTGACCCTGCATGTGCCTCAGGTCTTAACGGCATCGACCCTCCTCCTTGAAAGTAATTCACAAACACTGGACAATGGTCCTTGTCATGCCCTTGGCCTTTCATTTTATGCACCATACCTCCTCGTGTGCCTCCGGCCGAGGTGTCCTGTCCTGTTTCAAACTTTGCATTTAGAGACACAGATTTTACAAGTGCGTGTGGATTTATTAGACTCCCAAACTAGGGTCTTGTATAGGGGTCTCATGCAATCTCATTGCCATTTCTAAAGCTTCGACCTGGGTGGAAAGTTTTTGTTGTGACAGCACCATCCTTAAGTGTGGTATCAATGAAGCTACAAACCATGCCTGATGCTATCCATCTATTAACATCATGTTGGCTTCATGAATCATACCCATTAGGCTTTGGTCCAAATCCCAAGGAGTCTCGATCGGGAGCATCGTGATCTCTTTAAACTCGATGATTAATTGTGTTTGTGAATTTGGCCTGCTAAATTCCCCGTTCAGTGCGGTCTGGATTTCTACGATTCCTACATTTGGATGGTCATTAGAATGCTTGATATACCATGTTAATGTGCGATCCTGCAGCATTCTCACCAGTGTAGCCTTCTTAATATTGTCATCCACGATGCCTTGTGCTTCCCATACTACTCTTACCATGAACCAGAATTGGTTCGGATATTCAATCGCCACTCCTCTAGATACTGGTAGTTTGATTGCACTCACCATACTAAACTGTGGTGGTGGCAAAGGTGGGGTGGGTGCAGATGGAGGTGAGGAGGGTGAGATGGGTGGCAGTGTGGGTGGAGGTGGTAAATGTGGAATTCGTTGCCTTATCAAACTAACCGTGCTTCTCAGAGAAACATTCATGAGCTCTTCCTCGCTTTCACGCGAGGGTGAAATTAAGAGACTGGTTTGTAATTCTTAGCTACCTGCGCTTCTGTAGATCTTCCCACTTCGCGTAGCCCCAAACATTAATTTATTCGCATAACTCGCTTTTCACACAATAGCATCTTAATCCAAGTGTTCAAATATTTAGTATACTTACATCGTGGTCCCTTGAGGAAACGTCACTCTGCCTCACTATACCTGACAGTCGTGTATACTGCAAACTTAGTGATAAATCCTCCTATTATTCAGTCTAGCCAATGGTCCATAGCTTGCGTGATCTTATCTCCTAACGCTTCTAGTTTGCGCACTAATTCTAGAGTCCACACTATTGATTTATTGAGCCTACACCTTCCCTGGCTATCTACTAACTTCACGATCCACTCATATAGCTCAGAAGGAAAGGATGCAAAGAAAATTTTGTGAATTTCCATATACAAGTAGTGCTCCAACCATTTTTCCTTAGATACTCGCGAAGTTCTGTTTTCCTACGCCGCAAACTCGTGAATATTCTTGTCCAACCACTCTTTAATTTCTTTCTTTATTGGATTCCAATGGCACGACATCATACATCCCTTATGCAAATCCCAGTCCTGGAAACAGAACCATTTGTTGGCTTTTATGGGCTTGACCTAGGTTCAGAGGTGATTTAACCAAGAAAATCCCGGTATTACTGTCCCTTTCGTCAACAGTCTAGGGAGCGTAAACTGAGGTCTCACCCAAAGTAGTATGGGAGGGTGCTAGAACCAGGCTTCCTCACCCTGGGGATGTCTGATGAGCTTCTGGTGGTCTGCGGTTTGACCCTGTGCGCACGTTGCTACGCGCACTTGTTAGTCCTTTGCAACCTATGATGCTGCTTCTACGCGGCCTTACTCGGGGTGCAACCCATATTATACCCAAGTTCCTTTCTATTTAATATGTTATTACCCAATTATTTAACTTATTTTTTAAGAATAGTTATTTATTACAGCATATCTAGCAATCATATCACTGTGTGCAATAAATAAAATAGTATACATGTAAACAAGGCAATGCACAAGCAGATAGATAGAAATAGGAATCAACTTTTCTTTATTATTCTTCGATCAAGATTACAGACTCGACACCGCCCTGTGCACTTAGCTGCAAGGGTTCATGCACTCTGCTGCAGACTCTACTAGGCCTCTGCACACTCAGCTGTAGAGCCTGTTCCTACTACTACGACCCAATACACTTGGACTCTTTCTCTATTCTCTAACCATTTGTATTCATCTCTCTATTATTCGCTTACTCCCTTTACAACTTAGAGCCTTGCTCTATTTATACAATCCCATGGTTTTCAGACCATGGGTAAGCTGACATGACTTTACATTACATTACAATACTTTAGGGTGGACAACCTTATGACTCAACCTATACTTCGCACTTCGCACCCACAATTTGTGGATTCTTTCAATACATTTGACCAAAACTTGGGCTTTGAGCACCAAAACATGTTGTGGGGGTGTTCCATGCCCAACACTTCCTATCACAAGAATTCAAACTAGCATCTTTGACCAAATCAATATGTATATATAAAATATCACATCAGGTTAGCTCAACACAACCATCATAGATCATAAATCACATATAACCATCATAAACAAAATTCACAGATCCCATATAATCATATCCCATAGTCATAAATCAAATGCATAATAAAACTAAAATAAAATGTCGATACTTATCCTTTCATTAATCCTTAGCTTCTACCTTTTTTTATATTCCGTACGCACTCTAGATCAATTGCTACACCCAACAAACACCCAGTGGCTTCTCCTTAACCATGTGCATAGACACATAGTGTGCATCACACACATACAACCACACAACATACCACACCATGCAATACATGCATCTACACCTAACATACAACACATACACCTACAACCGATGTATACAATACAATGCATCCATCTATACCTAATGTGAAATACCACCCAATGCATGTACCTACACAGAGTACCACACAACGAGTACACATGCCGCAATACCATGACTACATGATGCACATACATAATACCACATGCCCTCAACACAAAATGTATGACATGCACAAAATACCACACGTTCACCGGTACCATATTTACAACATGTACACAGTACCACCGGTAGACCACACCACCTACAAAACATGTGCACAACATCACATCTACACGACGCCACCTGCACAACATGTATACAACACCACATGTACACCACACCACTTGTACAACGTGTACACAATACCACATGTACATAGTACCACATGCACTTCATGTCTGCGACACCACATGTACACATAACCACATGCAAGACATGTACACAATGCCACTTGTACAACATGTACACAACACCACATGCACACAACACCACTCATACAATCATGCACACCACACCATATGTACATAGCACCACATGTACAACATGTACACAACACCACTTTTATATAAAATTGCATTCCCAAGATGTACATAACATTATATGTGCACAACATTGCATATCCAACATGCACAGAGTACCATATGCACACACACCGCATATACATCATGAAGACAATACAATATGTATACAACACCCCATATGCAATATTCACATAACCCTATTTGTGCCATCCTATACATAACATTGCATAAATAACATGTACACATGTTATTTGTGTACAACACCACAAGTGCACACATCATAGATGCAACATATACAACTTATGCACAACAATAGTACCATACATCCAAAACCACACTGTCCTTACCAAGAAACCTTTCTTCCAATTTCTTATTCATGCTTATCTTAGCATGTCACAGACCACACTACTTTCATTTTGTTGACGTATCCCTTGGTATAACCTATCCATAACATAGAAATAACATAATCAAATAATATCAACTGATAACCACATGATAGTGACCTCATATATTTGTCATGACTAATCTTCCCACTTGATTCCTCATGAACTAGGAACCTCTTCATGTCATTCATTTGCATAAGAAATTATTCCCTCCCAAGAATGATCCCTAAGAATCCCTATCAGACAGTGACATAGATACATACATACATACATACATACATACGTACGTACATATATAATCGTTAGCATAAAACAATAATCACCTTGTCAGATAATGACATACATATATTCATGTATACATAGATAAAGATCAGCATAATCATGATCATAACATAATTACAAGATAAAATAAGGTATGGGTTAAGAGAAATTCCTTTATTCATGCAACACATGCGCAACAATGAGAACAATAGTTCCCAACATAGCCAAGGCATATGACACCTCAAATCCATTTACTCTACCTTTTTGGTTACCTTCCTCATGTCTGTACCTCCACCGCCCATTTACCACAAAGGACCCAACCATTCCAACTGATAGACAGTCTTACCTTCCGCTGTGCTTACTCATGCACATAGCTTCATCTCAATCTTAAATCACCTATCGAGTACCACATAACTCTCCTCGAGCTACATTAACTTTCCTCTTTCCCAACCAATTCCCTAGAATCAAAACAATAAAAGAGAAGACATGAAAAAACCAAGAAGAAGACCATGAAAATCCACAACGATATGACACTACAACAAAGTGGCAAGGCCTTGCACCAAACATAAACAAAACCGCAAATCAAGCTAAAAAGACCAAAATCCCAAGACTGACTCCATGACTCAATCCCCATGGTTCCCAAGGAAAGATCAATCTGAGCCATCTTCAAGATTTCATGGAAATTTGTCTTGCCATGCAACTATGTGTATCATGCTGCTATAAACACATAATTGTCAATGTATAATTAAGCATAATAATACACCAGTTACCTCATCTTATTGTGCCAAGCACATTGCGTGCAAATGAGCACATCCACACCATCTTGCAAGGGACTCCAATCCTTTAACTGATCCACATGTAGCTAAAGACTAACTAATATACCTGTTAAGTACATGTTCATGAATATATCACATATCCACATAATGTTAGACAAATTAAAGTTTAAGTAGACTTCCTGTGTGTAAAGCACTCATTCATTCAAAATCAGGGTTTCCAAACATAGCCAAAGGAATTCTTGCCCAATTCCTTTTTTTACCATTTTACCTTGCTGGAATCAAGGCTTAATATGTGTTGTTACACCACCCAACTGTTAATTATATAGACACATCATCTATTACCTTGTCATGCTAATACCAAGCATGTTACCCTACAACTACTCTCACATGTCAACCACATGTTCCAAATATCAAGACAATCATATCTATTAATTTGAAACCAATTGTTACCAAGACTAACAATGATGTCATAATCCATGGTCAACTCATAGTCATCAGTCATAATACTACAACTATCACCTACTATACTCAAGTACATATCAACTATCTCAAGACATATATTTTAGTACAATCATCTTAAAACAAGATCATTTGAACACATACTCATATTATGCAATTCATAAAACATTCAACCAAATTGAAAACATACCATGTTAAATAAATCAACTATATGACATAATCAAACAATCAAGCACCATATATATGACATAAGAAACAATGAGGCACCCAGTATACTACATAAGAAAAATCATACCTTAGTTTATTTCAGGGGAGGATATCTTGTCTGCACAGTCAATCCATATTAGCATAATATAACTTCACAACATATCAGCTCAAACACAAGTAAGATCATTATATCCATAACAGTAACTAACTAATATGTTTACATCATAACTCATACAAAATCATCATTTATGCATAGAGATCACATATGTATGACCAATCTAGATTAGTATGACACCATATCACAAATATGTCGACTCATACCTGAATATCGCAACCATAACCATCTTCATAGGTCAAACCGGGTTAACACAATACATATAACATCAAGATCACCAATGCAATGAACATAACCATCATGCATATGGCTAATCCAAATCACAACATTAAGTTCTCAATGAAATAACCCTAATCATCAAGTTAATACCATATAACAACAAGAAGTTAGTCTATCATGCTCATCAATGACATATAACATAATCATCAGGTTATCTAATATAAAACAACAATAGCAATGCATAAAACTATAGGTTACTATCATTCTTGACTATCTGACACACATGTGCATATAACTACACTAATCAACTGACATCCATAATATATGTAACCATAACATCAAAAGACATGTGCATAAATGTAGGGACCAACTCTATACTATATACTTTTTTTTAAGTAAATCATAATAAAATACAACCATAAGAGAAAAAACATAGGGAATTCAAATTTATTCAGCACTATCTAACACATTCCTGAATTTCATTTCACTGAACATATCATAAAATTTACATATATTTAACTATGGCCATAAAGAAATCATACAAACTAATATTGCAACACATATCTACCATTCAATCGATTTGTCGTTACTTATCTTCCCTTGTTGTCGGTCACCTTTGAGTGTGGATGACGATGTACTTGATCTAAATGTGATGACCCACCTGTTAACCTCCGAACCTACTCCTTGGGTACTCTTCTAACTCGTGGACCCCCGAGCTACAATGGGGTTGTATAATGGAGGAATGCAATAGCTGGTAAAGGAGAGAACTCCTTGGCTGGAGAGTCCCCTCTCTAAAATTCTCTACCTCACCAAACTCACTATAGTTTCATAATCACTGCTCTGACATAGTCTCATCCATCCAACAATAGGGTTCCCCAAAAGTCCCTTCTCCCATGGCTTGCCCCTTCTTTTATAGGAGTCCTCATAGGTGACACTTGGCATGTCATGCATAATTAATTATTTTTTATAATTCAATTGTTTGATTATTCACCTACCCATGTGTCACTCTCTCATCAAGGGTCTCCAAAATTATTTACTTAAATTTTAATTTAAAACTAATATTTTCCTCACCTCAACAAGATTCCTATTTCCTCTCCTAGTTGCCTCTTGATCCTCCTTGTTACTCCTTAATTTGTGTTCATTACTAAAGTCAATTAATGAGTTCAGGATTTGATCCCCTATCTATTCCCTAATTTAACTCAAGTTATCTCTTAGATGGATATTCTTGCCACATGGAGGTTCTCTACATTTCTCTAAAATTTAATTTATTAATCTTATTTAATTCACCATCCTCTTCTCTTAATTAGGTTTAACTATTTTAGGATTAATCTTTATCCTTACAATTATGTCCGTCTTTCCCATTTTTACCTAATTAAACTACATAATCTACCTAATATTTTTCAACATGGGAAGGGCAGAGTTTTTAAGGTAACCTATTTTATTTCTTTCTATGACCCTCTTAACCCAAGTTTTATTTTTGGTTTAATTACCTCGGTTTCTAACATCATTTACCCTCGATGTAAATTTACCTATTTTTTCATTTCTTGATTATATTTATCAATTTATTTATTTTTAATGATTCCAAGGGTGGCAAGTTGGTCGTGCCCTTCAAGAACTTCCCTTGAATTTCCAAGGGTGCCACGCCTAATAGTTTATTTGTGATGCCAAGGGTGCCAAGTTCGTCATGCCATTCAAGAAATTCCCATGAAGTTCCAAGGGTGTCACACCACTTGCCCTTCAAGCATTCAGTGACTATGAGGGAAAAGTATAGGTGCAACATCATAGACCACTATCATCTCTTACATTGGCTGCTATAGTGAGACTAATGGTGTCAGGGATCAAGGAATCCACCTTGATGCGTGCCCCCAGTAAAATCCTCATGAGCGACCCAAATTTGGATCCTACCCTCATGACATCATGATCTTCAAGGTGGAGGTGTTTCAACTTTTTCAACCCAAGTCATGGTAGGAGTGCTAGTGGGTGAGATCAGGGACACTATTCCACCCCTCCCATGTAGTTCCATCCACTTGTACAACCCCATCACCCATATGTGAGTCATTCGGTCAAACAACTAATCTGTACCTACAACCATTAACATATCATCAGAATATAGATAAACATATATAGTAGGTTTCCAAATTGACATAGAATTTCGAAGCTATCATCATCATGATATCAATAGAGAGCATACATATCCTTTATTGCTATCATCATCATAAATTCAATAGAGACCAAACATAACCATTATGCTACAATCATCAAATGCTACAATCATCATAATACCAATAGATACATACATAAACATCACAACCACTAATAATAGAGTCATATGTCTGGATCCTCAACCTAAGGTCCTCAAAGAATAAAGTGTGGACCTTAGGGCTAAATTAATGTTAATGACATATCATTGCTAGTCAACTAGAAGAGGGCACTACATACACCCCCTCTTAATAATGGACTTCGTATCAAAGTCCTTGGAATAGGTAAGGAAAATGGTGGCGCATCTCTTCTGTGTCCTCCAAAGTATCTCAATTGGGACTATAGTTGTCCCACTCGACCTTAACCTGGTCCACTAACAGTCATGCAAAGTTCATTGATCTAGTATGTGAATTGGTTCAGCCATCACTGTTCACTCGTCCGAAACTTGAAATGATCAAATTCAATAGCATGCAAGGGATCTTGAAATATAATGATGCAAAACAGAAACATGAAACACATCATGCATATGCGCTAAAGATGGAGGTAAGGCAAGCATATATGCCACTGGCCCTTTGCTTTCTAAGATTTCAAAAGGTCTCACAATGAAGTCCATTGATGTAACTTCGAATTTAGATTTTGGTATCTCATGGGGTTTCAATAACCTTGTTAGATGTCTATGTTCAGCTTTTACTCATTGGCACTCTAAGCACCTTGCTACCAGTTCACGATGTCCTTCTTCACCTGTTTCCAAAAGATGAGTGGTTTCAGGTCCGCACCCATCCTTTTAACACCGGGGTGTGCCATGTATACTACGTGATGTGCTTCATTCAATACTAACTGGCGTATATCTTCATTCAGTGGTACATATATCCTTCTCCAAAATCATAGTAGCCCATCGTTATCAAGGGATCATTCTTCATAGTTTGGGACCCTCATTTCATCCTCCCTCAAACTTTTGCTAACCTCTTGATACCATGTGTCTTTAAATTGTAAATCAGTAGTTTCTCCCTCAAATTTGCCTTTAAGGGAATCACTGAAAATATCTGAGGCCTCCAACTTAAAGCATAAATCACCCTATTTATCGTTCATTTTATGTAAGTGATATCAAAATCATATTTACTAATTGGTTCAAACCATTGTCTTTGTCTTGCATTTAAGTGGTCTTGAGGGAATTTGTGTTGTAGCCCACCATGGTCAGTCCTAAGATCAAACTTCCTTCCTAGAAGGTAGTGTCTCCAAATATTTAGTGCATAAACAATTGCTACCATTTCTAAGTAATGGGTTGTGTAGTTTTCTTCATGGTTTCTAAGTTTCCTTAATGCATAAGCTATTAATCTTCCTTTTTGCATCAACATACTACCCAGCCCTTCCTCGGAGACATCAGTACAAACCAAAAATTTCTTATTCCATATCCGGCACCTTCAAAATTGGTGTTGTCATTAATAACACCTTTAACCTTTGAAAAATCTCTTCAAATTTTTCAATCCAAATGAATTTTTTTTGTTCTTTCTTTGGAGCTCGGTAATATACTTCCAAAGGAACAATTTATGTATTTATAGGTTCTTGATTATATAATTCACCTATCAATTTCAAAGATTTAATCAAAATAATACATTCAATATACTTAGCATAGTAGGCTTAGACTACATTATGTCTTGTAAATGGTAGGGTGGTTGGTAGCATTATCATAACATAAATTGAGATTGTCAATAGTAAAAAGAGAGAGAGAGTAAGTTTCTAATGTTTTATGATTTTAATAATGGAAGTACCAAAAACCCTAATATTAATACTAAGATCAGGTAAATATCGTGCTATATAACATACCACTAGAATAGGGTAATTATTATATTACATGCATGTATGATAGGGATACCAATTCGAAGCAATAATTAATCTCAGCTTACATTAATGATACAATATATAAGTGCGTATATAGCTAAAAGTGTATGATATGACACATTGTTATACTTTGGTATATAAGATATTTAAGAACAAGTATTAATAATGAAATCATATATAATAATAAATTCCATTATTTATATGGAAAAATAATTTAATAATTTAATAATGTAATGGTTCTCACGATGTTAAACTAGCACAACCAAGAAGCGTAAATGACTAGAAGAGTGCAAGAGCTATTAAACCCCTATGATGATATCTGGGAACTGAGAGTTGGAAATTGATAAAATTTTTGGTCTTCAAGCGACATTACATCAAAATAGCCAGAATTGATGTGAACAACTCGGTTGTGATGGAAAGTGAAGAGTGCAACTTAAAGTCAACAAAAATTTGGCACCAAAAAAAAAACTTAGGTAACATAAATATTTATCCAAAAATAGGTTGTTAATGAATGTATTGATCCCACAGGAATTTTGATGGATCGAGAAGCTTGACAGAAAAATTGGAGGGCCGAACTTCCAATGAGGAAAGATGAAATAATATCACTATAATTCATAGGGATCATAATATTGGATCCAATATATTTTCCAAGTCAAACTCTGGTTTCAAATCTAACAAAAATTAGGAGCTATTCCGAATTTCTAAGATTTTGCCACGATTTTGTCACAACGTGTTTTTGCCTAGTCGAGTCTACTCGACAGTGGACACGGTTTTGGCATGGAGCCATGTATGATTAGCAAGTCGATGCCATCTTGCTTCAATGTATGGTATGGTCGTCATTGTTGATATTAGAAGTTGGCTTTCAGGGCTATTTATTTTGCCAAAGTCACTCGTAACTTTGATATGCTCACTTTCCATTTGAACTCATGCCATTCGAAAGGGGCAAACTACAACTGGAGTGTAACCTTGGTGGGAAACTCCTCGATCGCAACAATGAACCCAATACTCGGCTGGAAATTGCTCAATAGTTTAAAAGCTAAGATGGAAATATTACTAATCTTTAGATAGTAAATTTGCAATATTGAAGTAATATTAAAATCATGAATGCACCTTTCTTCATCTTTTATATTGTTTCTCGATACATTTGTCAAAAATTATGTTGTCTATCCGTTCCAGTTTACCTTTGTTCTCAATTTTTATGTATTCCTAATTTTTTTAATATTTTTCTTTTACGTGTTCCCTTGGAACACTTTACTCCTTAACAATTTTTTGCTTAAGTTTTGTACAATTCTAGTCAAACATGCAATCATTCTAAAGCAAACTCTTAGTTTTAGCTATGTGGGCTTTTCTACATTCCTACTAAGGACAAAATTACCAACAAGTAAATCATAAAAGAAATGGAACACATATGCATTGGGATTCTGGGAATCATCAATTGTTTTCATCTCAAATTGCTAAGGAACATGAACTCAGATGATACTAAATGTTCTGCTTAAATAAAAACGAAATGCTTTAATACACAAGTTACAACAAAATAGTAACACAATAATGGAAGATCAAAGGTCTACAAATGATCTACAGGAAATATTTCACGATGATGCAGTACTAATATTCAAGGGATTTTCAACCACTAACAAAAGAATGGATGTATAAACTCAAACTTTAAGAAAATTATAAATAGCTTGAGTGTTAAAAATAATGAAACATGTCTTATGAAATGGGTTCCTATATCGCACTGCTTGTATTCGGTTGCAGGGATGAACCTTCTTTATATGATAGCTGGTTTTTTTTTTCATCTTCAAAATTTGTCTAAAATAAAACATCAAAGATTTAGAAATTTCTTAATCTTTTTGAAAAGCCAATCTTAGTGGATATAGTTATGCTTCCTTTGCAACCAAGTATGTAACATTAAAATAGGCTTCCTAATATTCAACTTAACTACTTCTCTTGTTAATTGAAAAATTTAATGGCAGGGCCTTGCCATAATTGATCAAAAGAAGATAATTAACAAAATTAGTCATGCATGCATGGGCCCATAGGTCTCAAGGGTTCAACATAGCTCTGATACTAGGTGTAGGGACCAACTCTATACTATATACCTTTTTTTTTTAAATAAATCACAATAAAATACAACTAGAAGAAAAAAAACATAGGGAATTCAGATTTATTCAACACTATCTAACACATTCATGAATTTCATTTCACTGAACATATCATAAAATTACATATATTTAACTAAGGCCATAAAGAAATCATACAAACTAATATTGCAACACATATGTACCATTCACCAAAAGATGAGACTCCATTCAATTTCTCATTACTTGTCTTCCCTTATTGTCAGTCACCTCCAAGTGTGGATGATGACGTACTTGATTCAAATGTGATGACCCACCGGTTAACCTCCCAACCTACTCCTTGGGTAATCTTCTTCCCCACGGAACCCTGAGCTGCAATGGGGTTGTACGATGGAGGAATGCAATAGCTGGTAGAGGAGAGCACTCCTTGGCTCAAGAGTCCCCTCTGTAAAATCCTCTACCTCACCAAAATCACTATAGTTTCATAATCACTACCCTGACATAGTCTCATCCATCCAACAATAGGGTTCCCCAAAAGTCCCTTCTCCCATGGCTTTCCCATTCTTTTATAGGAGTCCTCATAGGTGACACTTGGCATATCATGCATAGCTAATTTTTTTATAATTCAAATGTTTGATTATTCACCCACCCATGTGTCACTCTCTCAACAAGGGTCTCCAAAATTATTTACGTAAATTTTAATTTAAAACTAATATTTTCCTCACCTCAACAAGATTCCTATTTCCTCTCCTATTTGCCTCTTTATCCTCCTTGTTACTCCTTAATTTTTGTTCATTACTAAATTCCATTAATGAGTTCAAGATTTGACCCCCTATCTATTCCTTAATTTAACTCAAGTTATCTCTTAGATGGATATTCTTGCCACATGGAGGTTCTCTACATTTCTCTAAAATTTAATTTATTAATCTTATATAATTCACCATCCTCTTCTCTTAATTAGGTTTAACTATTTTAGGATTAATCTTTATCCTTACAATTATGTCCCTCTTTCCCCTTTTCACCTAATTAAACTACATAATCTACCTAATATTTTCCAACATGGGAAGGGTAGAGTTTTTAAGGTAACCTATTTTATTTATTCCTATGGTCCTCTTAACCCAAGTTTTATTTTTGGTTTAATTACCTCGGTTTCTAGCATCATTTACCCTTGATGTAAATTTACCTATTTTTTCATTTCTTGATTATATTTATCAATTAATTTATTTTTAATGATTCCAAGGGTGCCAAGTTGGATCGTTCCCTTCACGAACTTCCCTTGAAGTTCCAAGGGTGCCACACCTAATAGCTTATTTGTGATGCCAAGGGTGCCAAGTTGGTCATGCCCTTCAAGAAATTCCCTTGAAGTTCCAAGGGTGCCACACCACTTGCCATTCAAGCATTCAGTGACTACGAGGGGAAAGTATAGGTGCAACATCATAGAATACTATCATCTCTTATGTTGCATGCTATGTAAGACTAATGCTGTCAGGGATCAAGGAATCTGCCTTGATGCACGCCCCCTAGTAAAATCCTCATGAGTGACCCAACTTTGGGTCCTGCCCTCATGACATCATGATCTTCAAGGTTAAGGTGTTTCAACCTTTCTAGCCCAAGTCACAGTGGGAGTGCTAGTAGGTGAGATCAGAGACACTGTCCCACCCCTCCCATGTAGTTCCAACCACTTGTACAACCCCATCACCCATATGTGAGTGATTCGATCAAGCAACTAATATGTGCCTGCAACCATTAACATATCATCATAATATAGATAAACATATATAGCAGGTTTCAAAATCGACTTAGAATTTCAAAGATAAAATATTATAAATTTTCATCAAACCAGGTGTCATCAACTCGTCATATGCGAGTGCCTCTAATGGTTTCCTGCCATACTCAATAATCATCAGTACAATGTTTCTCAGTGTTAGTCATTGTCATAATAGCATCATTAACATCACCTAGTCATTCACATCATTGCTCATTGTGAACCAGAAATATTGCAAGTAGGTAACATGGGGGCACATCCATCATGGTTATCATCATCATAACATCAATGGAAACATACCTATCCATCAAATCTATCATCATCATGATATTAGTAGAGAGCATACATATCCTTTACTACTATCATCATCATAAATTCAATAGATACCAAACATAACCATTATGCTACAATCATCATAGTATCAATAGAGAACATTCATAACCATAAATGCTACAATCATCATAATACTAATAGATACATACATAAACATCACAACCACTAATATCACAACCACTAATAATAGAGTCATATGTTTGGATCCTCAACATGAGGTCCTCAAAGAATAAAGTGTGGACCTTAGGGCTAAATAAATGTTAATGACATATCATTTCCAGCCAACTAGAGTGGGGCACTACAATAAGCCTAATGCATTTAACAATCCATTAACTAACATACCTACATGTCAAACATACAATACCTGTAGACGATCTGGTCTTACCCAAAAGTCCAATGTTGCAACCTCATTATGATGATCTGCATCTCCTGCTCTATCTCAACCAACACATTAGCATCATAACAACCAATAACACCATGATGACCTAAATTGCATACCATGACTTCACATGGCATGTTTGACCTGCTATTCATGCATAGCTATAACCAAGACCATACATGCATAACAACTACATATAGACATATAACACATGAGTGCAAAACCATATACACATGATTCTAGCTAGAGTCCTGTCATCAATGCATGACCACATCAACTACACAAACCATGACCTCATGCATAACAATAACCATTACTCCACTGTACATATTTCCACATGCAACCATCGACATGCATAAGCAATTTCTAATCAACTACACATACACATGAACACATGTAGTCAAGCAGAAGCGATCAATTCTTGCAATCACTCTACAAGATTGATGCATGTAATCCAAAATATTAAAAAATGTAACCTAACATACAAGGATGTAAGTAGGCAACATAAAATCAACATGTAAGTGACACATAACCATATGAAACTAGTAACATTCTTGTTGGAGAGGTAAATCCCCTCTACGGATAGAGGCGATCCCTACTAGCCCAGAATGGGTCTAGCAACAATCAAACAATGCTATCACGCAAGTTCCTAATTGCAAATAAACGGTAGGTGATGAAGACCTACTTGAGTTCCAACACTTTTGTTCATAGAAGAGACGTCGCCCACGCTCCTTTGTCTTGGCTGGTCACAGTCCTCCACTATCTCCGTGAATGGACACCTGCACACAAAGAGAACAACACAAACACAAGCGTGAAATCTAATATATGCAATTATACATCAGTCACGAAGGACATAATTCAACATTAATCATTACAACAATGAGAATGGAACCATAATGATAGTCATCTATTATTAATAATCAACAAAGGAGAATACAACCAGCGTCCTGACGTCAAGTCCTCCTTTGGCTGGGTGCTCAGCTACAAAAGTCTTGCAAAAGCTTGAAGGGGTGAGGGACAAGCTCTCTCTCTCTTTAGTGACAAAGTCTCCTTACTTAGGGAAAGCCTTATGGATACAAAGAAGGCTTCTTGCAACTCCAACCTTTTGATGTCTTCCTTTCAGCACAAGTATTGCCACAAGAGTCAAAGCTATTAGAACCAGAACTAGCTTGCCCAAGCCATGGGAACAAGCTTTTATAGAGGAAAAGGAAGAGATAAGGTCAATCCCCCACAATCATGGATTTGGCTTCATCACTTAGAAACTTCCATGGAATAATGGTGGCAAACTACTTCCCATTCAAGGAGATTCGAAGCCTTACCATCCTCACTTAACTTGGATTCAGTTGGTGAATGAGTTGGATAGAACTTTCGGAGGTTGATTGGTTCAAAAATTTGCCCAAAACGGTTGGCGTGATTGCAACTCTAGGACAGAGAGCTAATGGCGCGCCCCTTTTATAGGATTTTCCCCATTGGCGCGGGCATAACACAGTGGGCCAGCGCTAATGTAAAAAGGGTTGTTTTTAAGGGCAAGGTGCAAGAGATGTCTTCAGGGCATATGAAGCTCATGTTCAGAGGTGAATGATGCAAGTGGTTTCAAGTCTTTTCACTTCTCACAAGTCCCGGAATGAGTCCTCCAAGATGCGGGAGAGGGGTAACAGGGACGGTGACAAACAATGATAAATTACTGTGTAACAGATGCCCCCTAAAGCATGAGGCCCGAGAGAGAGAAGGGTGAAGTGCTTTACAAGAACATGTGTGACTGGAAACATTGCCACTGGAGAACCTGTGAAAAGAAGTACAACTGATATCTCAAGTACATGATATATGTGAGCGCAGCCATCCATAACGGAGTGTATATAAAAACTGGATCCCAGGTATGGACGCAGCCATCCGATGAGGATCAATAAATGGACTCAGGTATGGTCGTAGCCATCCAATAAATGAGTCATGTAATGATTACAATAATCCACAAAATGCAGCCGGGATTTCATTATGCACAATCCGGGGTCTTGCGCTCCAACTCGATCCGAACACAGTACAAGTTCAGGCATGTGAATACAGGAGTCGAAGTCGAACATGCATGAACATCGTTTGATTACCAGTCAATGATGAAAAATGTTAATAGATGCGAGAGGTGCCACCAATAATGACGATGGTCCTCAAGGTACTATAGGTACAATCCACGGCGTGCGAATCAATGAGCCAGTGTCGAACACCCGTAGAATCATCCAATCGGAGACCAATGATAAAAACCTCACGTCGAACACGAAGAACCTGCCATTGAGGCATGCAGGCTTCAAGGTACCCGAAGGGAGTCTCTAGGTCACCTTCCTGGATAATGAGCTGAAGTCGATAGGAAGTGATCTTGATCGAAGGTGGGCCATAATGTTTCCCACATCATCGACACGAGACGGAGAGGGACAATATGCTTTGTGTGAGATATCGGAGGGAGGTTGAGTATTCTTGTAGAGGTCAACTTCTCTTGAACATATCGGCGGCACAACAATGGATTTGGTAGTATTTTATGTCAAATTATCAGGGGTCATGATGACAAAATGATGAGCAAATGAATGGTCAAATCGGATAACCCAAACCCATGGAGGCAAGTGTGAAAGGAGATGAGATGTCCCCACCCAGACACGAATGCAGAAAGTGCCATGTTCAAGAGCGACATACTGCCGATGACGACGATTATGATTCCTTTATTCCCCCACCATTTCTGGCGAGTACCGCGATTATTTTTGGATGACAAGCTTGACGGGGATAGCATATGCTTGAATAATGTCATTACGAAAAAACCCGATGTCATCAAAGTTTTAACGAGTCTGACAATGGAAAAACTCGGTGCCTTTTCATGTTTAGAGAGTTTGAAAAGACTGCAAAAAGGAAACTCCAGGGGTGTCCTTTCTCATAAAGTTGTGTCTCTCGAGCCCAAAAGTATATAAAACTATGCTCGAAAGAACCGCCCGGTCATTACGACCGGGGAGTACTTTTCGTGAGTAGTGACACCGACCCAAAAAAGTAAAAAAGCGATCGATATCACGTCGTTTCGCTCCCATTAATGAACCTGAAACGACAAAGGCCCGACGATCTTTTCATTCTTTGTACAGTCGGAAAAAGAGTTTAAAGACGATCGCCTCTTATTTACGTTTAACGAGTCAAGAGGAATAACTCGGCAATCTTTTCATGTTTAGCGAGTCAGAAAAGAGCTAAAAGATGACTCCATAGTGACTTTTTCGTGTATTTACCGAGTCCGAAAAAGTATAAAATACAACTTGTTTCACCATCGAAGCTAAATAAAAGACCTGTCGTTGCACAAGAAGCAAACGTAAAACCCATTTTCGACCCAAAAATACGTTAAAATATTAAAAAATAACTTTCTAAACACAAAAATGAGTTTAAAAGTCTATAAATAGGATGAAAATGTAAAAAATAGAATTACTTTTACTTTTTACCTCTTGAAGAGCAAGAGTGGTCTGTTTGGGGAGCAAATTTCAGGCGGTGAATACAGCCGATTCGTGCAACCATTCACGCTTTCGTTAGCTCCAGGTAAGAGGCACTTCCCTTGGCTCCATTTCTATACCATTTTTTATGTGTTTGATTCCTGATTGAGCCTCTGCAAGGGGGATTTTCAAATTTAGGGCTTCGCCCCATTGGCGTGGGTATCCGGCACGGACCCCCGCTAATGGGGTAAATTACCCAAGGGCGCCGCGCCATTAGCGCGACTGTTTTAAAAACAGTCACGCTAACCGCGCAAATCAATTTTTTCCATGGTTTTACCCATTTCTTTTGAATTTTTCTTGGATCATGAATTTACCAATGTCCTAATGATGGTGTATTTGTCCTTGTGGGTGCAGGAAACAAGCCAAAATGGTAGTAGAGTGGAAAGAAAGAGAACATGATGCCGTGGACGCCTTGGAAATTGAGGATGAGGGGTGCATGAATGATTTGAGGGATTGTGGGCTCAAAAAGTTCTTCCTTACATCATATATGCGGTCTCAACCTCAGTTGCTACAATTCATAATTGATGCTTGGGATGTGGACGACCAAGTATTCCGTCTATGGAACCAGACCTTAGAGCTTGAGGTATCTGATGTATATTTCATCACCGGGTTGTCGCGGAGAGGGGAAGTTCCTATTTTGACAGGCAGTAGACCTTCTGGGGAGAAGGTTGGTGAAGTAAAAGCTTGAGTGTGCCCAGAAGCACAATTTGGGAGACAGAGTGCTAAGGTGGCTATCAATACCATCCGAGATTTCACACTCAAGGCAATTCTCTTCACCATCACACGTGCAGCTGGGGTACAAGCGCCCCATGAGGCGAGCAAAAACCATCTGATACTCGCGACGGAATGCCTCATCCCCATCGTCTTTGATTGGGCTACAGCTGTGACCACTAATATCAAAAGGCAGCTCACAAATTGTAAGCGTGCAGATGTGAAACAATTCGCATATGGCTCGATTGTGGTATCATTCTTCCTAGAGCGAATACCACTTTTCCAGATCCAGAGAGCCGTAGTGGCAGATCCATTTCCACGAGAGCCTAGGATGGCTCGCTGGGCAACATTGATGCCCAGAGGAGGAGGGGGCCAGGAGATGTCATGGCATCCTGAGTTCTTCATATGGCTCCGTCGACAGCTGATCGTGATCCAGGATTGGCCTTACGTGGGAACCAGTTTCATGGGGGACCCAGACCTTCCATTACTAGACGGGGAGGAATGGGAGGAGGAGTTAGGTATGAACTCCTTGATTTTGATGTTTTATGTATTTCATTTTTTTTTTTTTTGTCTTTTTAATACATGCCTGTTCTGATGTCGATTGTATGTATATGTCGACATGGGCCCAGAGCGACTAGCCCGCCTGTCTCCTACAACGCGGAGAGGCCAACCCGCAGCCGACCCTCAGGCAGGGGGTACCGTGCGGGAGGAGATGATACAAAATCTCGAGGGGCTCGCCCAAGGGATTCCTAGTTATGCCAGATTGGTGGATGTGCCTTTTGCTTATTAGAGGCACACAATAGGGGTGCCGACTCGTGTCCATCGTCTGCTGAGACGATTGGTGCGCGCGGTGATGTGCTATCATGAGCACCACCGTGATTAGACTCATAGGTTTTATTTTCTACATATTTTTTGAGAGACATGTGTCTCAGATGTATGGAGAACACAAACTCTATCCAGACATGTACATTTATTTTTTGACCGCCTCAGTGCGCCACACGATATATATATATATATATATATATATATATATATATATATATATATATAATATATATTACACGGTGTTATGGTTTCATTTTATTTTATGCTTCTGTATTATGTTGATTTACATATTATGCAAATGTCTGTCCAATACATAGTTAGCTAATGCATCGGTTACTACATTAAGTCGTCTTGGAATATGTTGATAAGTAATGAAATCAAAATCTCTTTCCAATAACTTAACACGTAAATACAACCTTAAAATCCGATAATCTCTGACGGAATACGCCCGTTGAGCTGGTGGACTACAAGTTGAGAATCTAAGTTTACAACCAATGTGCGAATTCCAAGGTTAATCGCCTCAGCTAATAATTCAATCACAGCACTATATTCAGCAACATTGTTTGTTTTACAACCCAGACACACCCCTTGAATATCTACTAACTCACCACGAGGATCGTAGATCACCCATGCCGTAGATGACAAGTTGCGGGTGTTGCGGGAAGCACCATCAGCGAAACCAACATAAGGTGATCCAGACATCTATTCAAGAAGCAAGAGACACAATAAGCGGCAATCATGCCGACACACTGAGATAAAAACTAAATAAACATGCACACACAACACTGCTAAAAGCATATGTATGTACAAAAATAAAGCGCGCGCATGATATTCAGTTCAAGTCTAGCCCTTTTCAGGACTTTGCCTTATCGCGCTGTTGCATAACCGGCCTAGATAACGTAGGCATCGCTCGGCCTGTTGTATAGAATGATCAACAGCACCGATGATCTACCCATGCCCCCCGGCCGAGCGAGGTTTACAAGCTAGAGGACCAGTGCCCCCTTTGGCAGAGGGACCGAGGGTCACAACAGAGTGCAATGAAGGATCAGAGCGAGCAGAGACCAAACCAAGCGAAGCAAGGTTCAGAGGTGGGAGGGAGAAAACACCCATGAGGGCAGGATCTTTGAAGAGCCTGGCTCCCACACTCTCAAAAGGAATGGAGGTATGTTCAACGAAAGGTACATTTCCCTCAGAAGAGGAAGCAAAGAAGGAAAGCTGGTCTACCATGACAATTTTCCCTTGGTGAGGGAAACAGATGACATGGAAGAGGGATGAAGCCATGGCACGCATGGCATACATACAACTCCAGCCCAGAAGGAGGTTGTATGTGAGATTCACGTCAATGACCTCAACTTCTACATCCATGGTTTTCCCTTCTAAGGTGATTGGCAATCGTTGAAGAATACCATAAGGACGATATTCTCTCCCATCGAAAGCTTCCAAAGTCATAGGAGACTGGCTCAGAGTCGGAGACCCGATCGCTTTCCAACAAGCAATAGACATAATGCAAGTTGATGCACCCTCATCAATAACTGTACGATAAATCGTTTTTGAGTTTATGATGACATGGATAAGAAAAGCGATCTGATGAGGCAGCCTCAGGACATGGCTCTCGAGATCGAAGGTAATCAGATCCGAATCTGCCGGGTCGATGCCACCGATGGCCGATAGCAGGGACTTCCTCTGAGGGGGGCAGCTCTGGAGAACTTCTAACGCGGACATAGCCGATGGAGCCTGCGCTAAGTCCTCTACGACGCTATAGTGCTGGGCAGCACGAGCATTCAGGTTGTAAGAAGATCGCCTGAGTACTCCTTTAGGAGGGGGTCGAATGGTCATCTCAGTACTTGGTCTCTCGATATGGAGTGGACCAGAGCTGGACGAAGGAGCACTTGAGGGAACCTCGGGCTCCTTCCCGGCGGACGACGGATACTCCTTTGCTTGAGTCATTACATGAACGGGGATAGATCCAGCCATGAAGACTTGGGAACCAAAGGGAGAAGAAGACGGATCAGCCACCATTTGAGTCTGCTGAGAGGGAAAGGGTTCTTTAAGAACTGCAGGAACCCCAGGAGCGCCTTTCAACAAGTGACTAACTTCGGATCACCTTGGGCAGTCCTTAGTGTAGTGATCCTCCTCCCAAATGAGACAAGGATATTTGGGTTTGTGCTTAGCTCCTTCCTCTGCTGGAGGTTTGGAGGATTCCTGTTTAGGTTACTCAGATTTATTTTTCCCTTTTCCCCTTTTCTTTCCTTTCAAGGCCTTACCCGCCGTGGTGGACTGGACGGCGTTGACCTCGGAAGTACTACCAGAATTTGAATCGCCCTGAGAAGTGTTTTCGCTAGAAGCACCTAACTTTTGCTTCCCAGGGTTTGAAGATGATTTTTTAGAGGCCGGGTTCACAGAGCCAATAACTCCATCGACATATGGCTTCGGCGGAGTCTTGGATGTACCGAGTCTTGGGGCGTCCGACAAATACTCATACAAGGTACCTGACTGAGAGTAAACTAAGTCCAGGTACTGAGCGTGCGCGATCGCTTGCTCTTCAGTCACACAGGCTCCCATAGCAATGTCCATGCAATCTTAGGGACAAAGGAAGTCGTGAACCAATCGGTGAGGAGTTGATCAGGAATCCAAAACTTGATCAACCGGCGACGCCTTCTCCATTCATGTATATGATCGGAGATATGCGTAGCTGTATCCTACTTAAGAGACATAAGGAGATGGGTCCCTGTCTCATACCGAATGGGTAATTGAAAGTCAGTAAGGAATGCCATAGCCAAAGAATTAAAATCCTGAAATAACGCACGGGTCAATTCAATATACCATTTAGTGGCAGAACTAGTGAGAGTCCTTTGAAAGAGGCGAAGTCGAATCGAATCATTGAGCCACGAATTAGACGAACACCATAAGTGATATGTCATTACATGGGCTTGAGGGTCCTCTTCGGCTTTGCCATCAAATTTGGGACAGTCGCTAGGTATCTTAGTTGGAACTTGTGGCCATTGTGGATTATGCAAAATGGGATCATTTGTTAACTTAGACACATCGAGCAGTTCCAACGTCGCTAGAAATGGTAGCTGCGGGTTGAAGGACATCTGTGGATATGAGGTAGGGCCAGAATTCCATCCAGTTGCTGGTTGCCCCCACTGGCCTTGTCCCGATGGACCAGGTCCAAAAGGGCCTTATCCAGAAGAATTTTGTCCATAAGGGTTATTTTCGGAACCGGACGGTTGATACTGGTTCTACCCCCCAGCGCCCCATTGGTTACCATACTGCCCTATAGGTTGTTTATAATTTTGATAAGGGTTGGCCTGCGGCTGTTGGTAATTTTGATACGGGGCGATTTAATTTTTCCCCTAGGGTTGCTGGTATCCATACTGAGCCTGGGAACGAGGCGGCATTTGATGAGAAGGTTGGGATTGGTACCCACCTGAATAAGGAGGCTGGGATTGGTACTCACCTGAATAAGAAGGTTGGGATTGATACCCACCTGAATAAGGAGGTTGGGATTGATACCCACCTGAATAAGAAGGTTGGGATTGGTACCCACCTTGATTCTGGGGTTGATAACCGGGTTGAGGCTGCGAAGCGGGAACCATCTGCATGCCCGGTTGAGCCGCCCCAGAAAGATATCCTTGCGAAGGATGGGCCATCTGGCTGGAAGGTTGTCCTGGTTGGATTTGAGACGGACCCATTTGCCCAGAGGGTTGAGCTTGCTGAGCGATGGGCTGTCCTTGCGCAACCGAAGGTCGTCCTTGTAGACCAGATGGTTGATTGGGCTGAGCAGTGGGTTGGCCTTGCTGTGCGTAAGGCTGGCCCGCTTGCCCAGAAGGGTAGCCTTGTTGGTTTCCGGGTTGACCTTGCTGACCGTAAGGTTGTCCCGGGTTCCCATAGGGTTGCCCCGAAGGGTATCCCTGCTGGGGCCCAGGTTGTCCTTGCTGAGCATAGGGTTGTCCTGAGTTTCCAGAAGGTTGCCCAAGATACGTATAAGACAGACCACTAGAGGCTAAAGGTTGTCCCTGATAAGGTTGTCCTTGCGAGCCTCCAAGTTGACCTGGGTAGTTCTGGCCATAATACTACTGCCCATGATTAGGCTGCGAGTAGGATGGTTGACCCTGGTAGGGTGGTCCTTGAGATGGTTGTCCTTGACCTGGATGGAACTGGCCACTGCCATATCCGGTGGTACCCCAAGCCACACTTAATGGAACTGAAGCCTCAGTATAGGGCTCAGTTGGCAAGGAGATATACAAATGATGATTGACAAGATCATAATAGGGGCCTTGCCCGTCTGGGTTTTGGACATTATGCAAGTATTGGGAATATGCCCCCTACCGGAATAGCATTAGAAAGAGGCGGGGCACCACTTGTGGGATGGACAACTCTAGCAGCATGTGCCGATGGACCACTTTGTACTGGGCCTTGAGATGGGCCGGCAACAGTAGTAACAGCAGAAGATGTTGTAATGGCACTAGCAACTGGAGTTGATGATGCGACACAGACGGTCGGATTGGTTGGAACTGTTGTAACAGCAGTATGGTGAACTTGGGAAACAAATGGTCCCATAGTAGGGACAATGTTTTGATCCCACATAGAAGAGGAAGTCGCAAAGTTCATGGCATCCCATAGAGATCTATAACGCGCTGGCACTATGATACCAAGAGGCGTAACAGTGTAGGGCATAGAGATAACTGGGGATGTAGCCGCAATGGGAGTATCAATACTCGACATAACGGGCGTCCCACTTAACACAGGAGATGTATCCTCCATGTCGAAAGAAGCCATCGGAGATGAAACACCAACAGGAGTAGTGGGAAAATCCTCTTCAGAGGGCTCCCAAACAGGGTTCCAAAACAAGTCGTAAAGCTCATCCTCTGGAGCATGAGAGTTCAACGGTTGGACACTTGGAACAATAGGGAAGGTGTCACCACAAACCAGTGTCTTAGGGGCAGTAGAAGATGGAGACCCTTGGTCACTTGGGACGGGAGACGGGATCGATGGATCCACCAGGATGATCAAACAAAGACCCTAAACAAGCTAACAATAAGAGACCCTACTCAAAACTAAACACAAACAAGATCTATCAAGGTGAATGTTATCGTGGCCGAATAAATTTTTAGGACATTAGGATGCAACTTGACCTTTTCATGTTCTAAGAGTTGAGAAAAGGACAAAATATGACTCTAGTCGCCTTCGAATGTTTAAAGAGCCCGAAGTGACAAATGCTCAACAGAGCCTTTTCTTTTACAGAGTCCAAAAAGGATCAAAAAAGTGCCTGCTCTGGAGAAACTAGGCAAGGGGTTTACCAGACAATCCGTAAAACTACTTATACACCTTGGCAATTGTACGAAAACCAAGGACTTTCCGTACTGCAGTCAATCTTCCCGAATGTTGTGTTCGATGCATTACGGCTTGTAAGGCGGAAGACACGGCTTCCTATTGATCAAGGATGAAAACCTAGTGGATTCTCCCCATATATACGTGACGGTACGTGGGAGCCCAAGTCCGTGCTAGACCACAATCGAATCACACAAGGAGGAATCACCCAACCTTAATGTGAGAACAAAAGTGACTAGGTTTAACGACGCAGGAGCACATCTCTAGCCTAGACCTTCTAGAATGTGAGCATTATGTTCCAATGTGTTTTTAAGTTTATTCGGTTTATTTAATGGTTGATATTTAGTTAAGTTTCGATTTCAGGTCCTACCATATGTGATCTTTCACAATTTCCTAGATGCAAGCTATATGCCAAAGAATACCATTTCGTTCGATGAATACTAACTACAAGAAGGTTAAGAATTTTCAATCAAACAAAATGAGCACAATCAATCAAACACCCTAATGCAGCTAATGGCAAATAAATAAAACTTTCTCTTTTCAATAACACAAATCAACGAAAAGTTCTATTCCATTAACTATTGAACGCAAAAGAGATTATTTGATTTCTTTCCAAAGGCACAATGCACTAGTATGAATTTTGAAAGACAATAACATTGAGTAAAAGAGACAAATTCACTCAATGAGAACACAATGAAATCCCAAGGCACTAAAATAGTTGTCCAAATCAAAAGGAAAACAAAGGCTTGTACGAGCTATGTGATCTAAGCTCAAACAAAGCTAGAATGAAATCCAAGCAAGAAAAGCAAGTCACTCAGAAATCAATCAAAAACACTTCAACAATCACTAAACAAGTGCAAAAAACAATCACAAAGTCGACTGGACAATCAAGAAACCCAAAACTCCCACGGAAGGCTCGACACACATGGCCACTAGATGCCCTAGGGCTGATGTGCGAAATCGATAGAAAGAGGCAAACACCCAAAGGAAAAAGGTTAAGAACCAGTCAAACAAGGATCAAACACACTTCAGTAATTGAAAAAGATGTGGCAAAATGCAAATCCAAGCTCAGAAGGCAGGAAAACAAGTGGACTCAAAAGCTAAGAGGCCTGGCGCAACTGTCAGGCTGTAACTTGTGCTAAACAGGGATTGGCGTGGGTTGTCAGTTAGCAACAAGGGCCACTAGCGTGACTGTCAAAGAAAAAACCGCGCTAATGAAGTTTTCCAATTTCAAAAAGAAAATAGTAATTCAGGGCTTGGTTTACAGTATTTAGGTAAGCCAGGAAGCAAGAGGTAGCAAGAAATTTAATTCCAAAAGCTATCCAAGCAAGCAAACAAGAGAAAACCAAAGAGGCAAGACAAACTCCAAATTGTTCAGTCCGTAAACCAAACCAGAGATTGACTGAAGTGGCTTTGATCTACTTCACTAATGCAAAGCAGTAGTGTTTTGAAGGCTATCTAGCCGTGCTTCAGACTTTGTCTAAGTTTACAAATTAAACAACAAGCTAAACTCCCCAACGGAGTCGCCAAATTGTTGGAGAGGTAAATCCCCTCTATGGATAGAGACGATCCCTACTAGCCCAGAATGGGTCTAGAAACAATCAAACAATGCTATCCCGGAAGTTCCTAATTGCAAATAAAAGGTAGGTGATGAAGACCTACTTGAGTTCCAACGCTTTTGTTCATAGAAGAGACGTCGCCCACGCTCCTTTGTCTTGGCCGGTCATAGTCCTCCACTATCTCCGTGAATGGACACCTGCACACAAAGAGAACAACACAAAAGCGCGAAATCTAATATATGCAATTATACATCAGTGAGGAAGGATATAATTCAACATCAACCATTACAAGTACAACGAGAATGGAACCATAATGATAGTCATCTATTATTAATAATCAACAAAGGAGAATACAACCAGCGTCCTGACGTCAAGTCCTCCTTTGGCTGGGTGCTCAGCTACACAAATCTTGCAAAGCTTGAAGGGATTAGGGACAAGTCTCTCTCTCTTTGGTGAAAAGATATCCTTACTTAGGTTAAGCCTTATGGACACAAAGAAGGCTCTTGCAACTCTAATCTCTTGATATCTTCCTTTCAGCACAAGTATTGCCACTAGAAATAGAACTATCTTGCCCAAGCCATGGAGACAAGCTTTTATAGATGAAAAGTAAGAGACAAGATCAATCACAACAATAATGGATTTGGCTTCATCACTTGGAAACTTCTATGGAATGGTGGAAAACTACTTCCCATTCAAGGAGATTCGAAGCCAAACCATCCTCACTTAACTTGGATTCAGTTGGTGAATGAGTTGGATAGAACTTTCGGAGGTTGATTGGTTCAAAACTTTGCCCAAAAAGGTTGGCGCGATTACGACTCTGGGACAGAGCGCTAATGGCGCGCCCCTTTTATACGATTTTCCCCATTGGCGCGGGCATAACATAGTGGGCCAGTGCTAATGTAAAAAGGGTTGTTTTTAAGGGCAAGGTACAGGAGATGTCTTCAGGGCATATGAAGCTCATGTTCAAAGGTGAATGATGCAAGTGGTTTCAAGTCTTGTCACTTCTCACAAGTCCCGGAATGAGTCCTCCAAGATGCGGGAGAGGGGTAACAGGGACGGTGACAAACGGTGAAAAATTATTGTGTAACAATTCTCATGAAAAATACTCTTCATGAAATAAACATCAAGTTCTCCATGATAACCATACTACAACCATAATCCATTATCAAACAAATGCAACAAGAACATAAGTGTAAGAGACAAACATGCAAATAACATGAATGCATGACTAACACATTCAACCCATCCAGTCCGAGAGTTGAAGCATGCTCTAATACCACTCTGTAACACCCTCTTCCAACATCTACCCAAGCAACCGGTGAGCCAGGGTAAACATGTGACGAGAGGCCACTATTATAAGATTCAACCTCCTTGGTGACTTTAAGGAAATGGAATCGACGGAACAACACATACAATCATCCGACATCACCAAAATAACCCTCAGGAGATAAGTCAGCCACTCAGATTTCCTGTACTTGGGTTCCACTATTGTTTAAGAAACTTAGGCCAGTGTATCACTCCCTAAACACTGCTTAGGTGAGTTAGTCTCAGGACTAATGCTTGCTAGACATTGCAAAGGTTATTTATGACACTTCCTAGGTGAGTTAGTCTCAAACTAATGCTTTATTTTGCTAGCATTCCAGGATTTGAACTACCTTTCTCGCCCTAGAGCTCGGGACACTACCCAGAATGGAATGATCACTTGGAATTGATAAGGATACAAGGAAACAAGGATGCAAAAGCAATAAGATGAACAAAACCATAACCAGACCCCTACTAGCCATGACATGATTTTCTTCAAACACATCATC